>WSYH01000857.1:54311-158075 GCA_036426205.1 Ascaphus truei
ACACACACACACACACACACACACACACACATGATGAACCAATATACAAATAAATGTAGAAGGGTTATCAAAAACATGCTGTACTACAAATAACACTTCTCCATACAGACACACTACAATAAAATCAATTTCCTTTAATAATCCTATCTGATCTTACAATCAAAATCCTCAAATGCCAACCAAAAACCTCAAATGACAATCAAAACATTGCATTTACATTGTATATATGATGCATACAATCTATGCACCATATACATTACATTCTGCAAATGAATGTTAACAATAACATTCAAAACAAAATACCAATACCCCCAAACAAGTATACTATTTAAACCAATCCAGTAAACATAAATCAATTAGCATTCATTAATGACATCCCTAAACAATTTACATTCCATCCCTAACAATTAAACAATTAACTAATTCAAGCGTTGAACAGAACAAGTTATCCTGTGAAAAAATATAAGTACCAACAAGAATACAATATAGAAAAGCAAGCCTGACCCTGACCTAAAGTACACCATACAATACAATAGCAACAATTATATCTATCTAATTTTAACATACATTATACACACATTTAAGCATAGCAGCATAGCCAAATTAATTTAAAACACAGCAAAGCAAGCTTTTAAAACAACATCATTTCTTACCCTGTATGTATATATCGATCTAGACATACATACATACATACAGTGGCAAGAAATGATATACCAAAAACAAAGAAATACACATGTTAAAAAACCTTTTAAAAAAATTAACAAGTAAAATAAAATACATTTCTTTAGTTCACAGAGTAGGGATAGACTTCCCACGCTCTGATTGGCTCTAGTACCATGTGACAGGCTTTCAATGATGTCACATCCGTTCTCCCCGTAGCCTCTGTCACATGGTATACTAGAGACAATCAGAGTTGGGATGGTGTTCCCACGCTCTGATTGGCTACTGTACCATTTGAGGACGGCCATGTTTCTTTTCATGACGTCATCTTAAAGGCAATTGAAGCAAAGCCATTCTGATTGGCTGTGCTTTCATTGCCTTTAAGTGACGTCATCATTTTTTATTTTTCTCGGCCACAACACATGATTTTCACGGCCCAATCAGGGCCGGGGGAACCATGACGAAAATGTGACGTCATAGGCCTTTAAAAGCCTTTGTCGTCTCATTTTGAAGCAAGACGCCGAGGAGGAAGGACCTCCTACAGAAGAAGGCCAGGGAGTGGCCGTAGAAGACAAGAAAACCCCGGAAGAGAGCCACAGATAGAAGAAAGAAGAATACAGATGAAGATGGATTACAAATAGAAGACCCGTGGATAGTTTTGGATTTTTAGTTTAATGTTTATTATTTTATGGTTTGTTATTTTATGGGTTCCTGTGCCTGGTGGATTGGTTCGAGAGTAAGCTGTTCAACGGGAGTCGGTGAGTGGGTCAAGTAATGGTAAGTGAACTAAAGAAATGTATTTTATTTAACTTGTTAATTTTTTTAAAAGCTTTTTTAACATGTGTATTTCTTTGTTTTTGGTATATCATTTCTTGCCACTGTATGTATGTATGTATGTATGTCTATATACATGCAGGGTAAGAAATTATGTTGTTTTAAAAGCTTGCTTTGCTGTGTTTTAAATTAATTTGGCTATGCTTTTCTATATTGTATTCTTGTTGGTACTTATATTTTTTCACAGGATAACTTGTTCTGTTCAACGCTTGAATTAGTTAATTGTTTAATTGTTAGGGATGGAATGTAAATTGTTTAGGGATGTCATTAATGAATGCTAATTGATTTATGTTTACTGGATTGATTTAAATAGTATAATTGTTTGGGGGTATTGGTATTTTGTTTTGAATGTTATTGTTAACATTTATTTGCAGAATGTATAGGGTGCATAGATTGTATGCATCATATATACAATGTAGTGGTGAAGAAAATTAAACTAAAAGCATATAATCAGCGCTCTAACCTAAAAAACTTAAACCTATATATATGTGATATAAACAGGTGCTCTACAAACAAAACGGGGAACCCCTATGTGGGAAACCCTAATAGTGATCCCTCACAACCTATTTTAGCAGATTGGGGAATGGCTGCCTCAGGAATGAAAACAAACCTATCCACAAGGAATGTATAAAGCACAAATAATGACAAAAAAGCACAGATACATATAATACAAACAGTGATTCCCTGGCGCACAAACATTTCATAGCATGCCAAAATGTATGTATTTAGTACTTATTGCTGTCCAGGCATGAAGTGGTTAAACCTGTTGTACACAAATTGCCCGTCATCAGTATATAAGTGGACAATTAGTAGGAGTTCCCAGCGAGGACATTCATCCAATGGGAACCCCTCGACGGCTAGGCACAAAGGTATAAATTACCTCCAGTGCCCCCACAGCTCCATTACCCCTGAAGAAGTGACGTCAGAGTCACGAAACGCGCGTAGGGTGGAGCTTGCAGGATGTACCGCGACGTGCAGACCCTGTGTGAGGAGAAGAGGTTGATTGGCAGAGAACGTCAGCGGAGGAGGGACCAGGTGCTCCGAGTCGCGGCCACGACACGGGGATCCACGCCGACTCCAGCCTCCTTCTGCAATCCCTCGGCATCCTTGCATATTAAGCGGACGGCACGTTGTAGGACACACATAGGGCGTTATATCATGTGAGTGCATGTTTTTAAGCCTGTTATTTTTAAACAATAAATGTTAATAGTATCACACTATTGGTGCCCATTTCTGTTCCCAATCGGTGTATGGCGTTGCTGATGCTGGAAAAAAGGATCGTGTTACCAGTAGCAGGAATCAGTTGGAGCCAACCGTGAGGAGAATAAAGAAACCTTTTGAGGCCCATTATTATCTATTTTTAAGTAAGTAGATAGCAACGGTGGGGGGGTGGAACACTGACCATAGGGTACTGCGCAATGGTTGTTTCATTTCTATTTCCAGACAAGTCTCCAATCTAAAAGAACGGGACATTGTGGACTGTGGATCTCATTCTTATCATCAATTGATTCATGGGACTACTTTCATCAGTCAGGTTTAATATCTGATAGTGCACCAGGGAATCACTGTTTGTATTATATGTATCTGTGCTTTTTTGTCATTATATATACAATGTAAACGCAATGTTTTGATTGTCATTTGAGGTTTTTGATTGGCATTTGAGGATTTTGATTGTAAGATCAGATAGGATTATTAAAGGAAATTGATTTTATTGTAGTGTGTCTGTATGGAGAAGTGTTATTTGTAGTACAGCATGTTTTTGATAACCCTTCTACATTTATTTGTATATTGGTTCATCATGTGTGTGTGTGTGTGTGTGTGTGTTGTGTGTGATGTTCTCGCTCTCTCTCTCTCTCTCGCTCTCCTCTCTCTCTCTCTACTCCCTCTCTCTCTACTCTCCGTTCTCTCTCTCTCTTCTTCTAGTCTATCCTCTCTCAGTCTCTCTCGTCCTGTCCCTCTCATCTCTATACTCTCTATAGTTGCAGCTATGATGAAGCCCCTCGTACAAAAGCAATGGGTGAAGGGTGGTATTGGGCCTGTGGTGGCTTAACCCCCTTAATTACCTTTGCGGTTATTATCCGATAAGTGTTTTAAGGGGTTAATTGATATCTAATGTAATGGCAATGTATTGGCTTTGTATTGGCTATGTATTGTGGGCAACGAAAGACCAGGATTGTTGCTGGCGACGGGGGCTTTCTTTATGATGAGGTCAGTAGTACTTTATTTATTTAATATGCTAGTTAACGTGTTTAATAATGGCTAAAATAATTATTATCCCATCTGGATAATAGTTATTTTGCACATTATGTACTGTAGGTGTTGGGGGGTGGGGGGGTGTATGTATTGAATGTATAGGCCAGGTTTATTTTTTTACATTCAGGGTTTGTTCCGTGGTTCTGCGTGAGACCTCTGGAGACCACCTGCGGTCTCCTCGTGTATCTCACGGGTATCAGGCTGGTGGTTCACGGGTGACACCTGCGTATGAAAGCGGTGGCCTCACATCTGTGGGGGCACGCGGACCCGTAGTCTGTGGGGATAGAAAGCGGTGGTCCCACATCCGTGGGGCACGTGGACCCATAAGTTCAGGGATGAAGCGGTGGTCCCACATCCGTGGGGGCACCGCGGACCCGTAGTGAGCACTCGTGAGTTCCCCAGACCTCCGCGGGCCTACCATGGGGGACCCAATTGTGGCCCACAATGACCCAAGGAGACCACCTGGGGGCCATGGTGCTTGGCGGGACCCACCAACAGGCCTCCAGAACCTGTTTGAAATGAGCTGCTGGTACCCTGTAGGTCTGTCAGGTGCCCGCCAGCCCGCCGGGGACTCGCGTGGGGCTGTGTTATGAACCCTGTTTTGTAAAAAGATAAACCATGTATTTATGGGGGGCACAGGGGGTGGGTAATGTATTTAATAAATAGAAATGATGCTTATTGTGGTGCTGTGTATTGTTTTTTTATTGTGGGTACTGGGGGTGTGGGGGGTATTTTCCCCAACGGTATGTGGGTAGGCCTCCCTTGTGGGTAGTGGGTGAGGGTGGTTAGGCCTCACGGGGTGGGGGGGTTAGTGTGAATGGGTATGTAGGAGTCCCGAGTAGTGGGTGAGGGTGGGTTAACCCCTTAATGACAATAGCGGTTAATAACCGCTATGGTGATTAAGGGGTTAGGGGACATTACATTGGATGTTTTCATTCTTGTGTCTGTTTTGCAGCAGCGGAGGGGGCATGGGCAGGATGAAGATGAGGATGGCCTTCATCGTGGCAGCCGGAAATGGGTGAGTGCTATATGTATTTAATGTATTTATGTATTTATTGTTGTCTATGTATTTTAAATACACAGGGGATGTATGTTGTTTATTGCTATGTTTATTGGGGGCAAATGTCCCCAATAAACATGCTGTTCTGCCTTAACCCCTTCATTGCCTTAGCGGCTATACGCTATGGTAATGAAGCAGTATTTATGTATTTTAATAATATTGTGCGGAAGCAGGGGGTCCCCTGAGCTGAACCGCGTTGCTTTGTGCTCACAGTACACTATTATTGAAAATACATTCATGCTGCTTTGTTACCATAGCACATAGCCGCAAAGGTAAGGAATGAGTGTTTATTTATATATGTGTTTTACTCATAGTGTAGATGTGCAGAGGGTCTCCGGAGCTGAACCGCTTTGGTTTTAGGTCCGGGGACCCCCTGCTTCCCGAGATACAGGCCCCTTTAAGGGGTGCCGGTATCCCTCTGCTTTGTTTACATTCCACGGTCACGTGATCGGGACCTTTAAATGCAGAGGGATACCGGCACCTCATAAAGGGGCCTGTATCTCGGGAAGCAGGGGGTCCCCGGACCTGAAACCAATGCGGTTCAGCTCCGAAGACCCCCTGCCCATTTACACTATGAATAAAAGTTGTTTTTAAATACTTTATATTTTGCCGATGTTTGCGCTGAGAGAGCGGCTGGTCTCTCTCTGCTGCAAACACCTATCGGCAGAAAAGGCCTATCGGCAGGTTATCGGGAGCCATGCTGTTTCGGCACAGGCTCATCGGCAGTTTTGCTTTCGCAGTGATTCGGCAGGGATCGGCATGGATTCGGCCCTTACTGAATACTGCGAGGGCAAATCGCCAAAATCATGCCGATAGGGAGCACTTGCCGAAAGCACTTTTTCGGCGCTTACTGCATAGAGCCCTAAGACCTTTTATAAGGAGGTAGATGCCAATACTTACTTTTTGGCTTCAAGCTATCACAATCCGAGATGGATTAATAACATCCCGAAAGGTCAGTTTCTTAAAATAAAACGAAATTGCTCTGAAGTACGGATGTTCGGTCAGTCAGCAACAGATCTAAAAAGAAAATTTATTGAAAGAGATAATAGTCACACCAGCATTTCTAAAGCGTTAGAATCAGTTAAGAAAATTTGTTGAAATTAGCTTATTTTCATGAAAAACAAAAAGAAAAACAAGACCACACATGATAATTTAGAATTCATTCCATTCATTACAAAGTCAATGATATGGCCCCGAAAATTAAAAAACATTTTTTTAAACATTGGTGAATATTACCGGGCAATCCTAAACTTTGCACTATACTTCCTAAAATCCTCAAATTGTCTTTAAAAAAGCAAAGAATCTTAAATCACAGCTAGCGCAAAGTTGTCCGATTAGTTCTGCAAAAGATAAAAATATTACTTGGGTAACACAGTTTGCCCCTCCCCCCCAATCGCAGATAGGGGCCCTGTGTGGAAATACACCTGAGTTACTGTGTGTGGTGCGTTACCTGATAGGCTCACAGAAGGCCTGAACCTCCGCCGCTGGGAGCGTGGGGTTACCCGATTCTTTGGATACAGTGCCTCCACCTGTAAGGGTTCCCAACGGGGTGGGATGGTCCTCTTACAGGAACAATAATAATAATGCATGCACACAATATATATGCTAGCAACCATTTTACTATAACTAATAACCTTGGTACTCTGTACCACACAGTAATAGGCATATAACTATACGTATAGAAGTTCATCACCCACATATCAACATAGGTGTCCCCAAAGTACCTGGGTGCTGGGCACCAATTTCCTGATGTCCCTTATGTCCAAGCCCACCCAAAGTGTTGGAGATAGCGCTATTCCGTGGAGTGTTAGTGCACTACTATAGGTACCTGCCCGGGGCTCCGGCACCCGGGTACCGCAGTATAACACAATGGGATCCGCCTGATCCGACGTGCCGTCCGCCTACGTGTGGGGTGAATTCCGACGTGGATAATATCACCGTACACATTACCGTCTATACCTTGGGGCTGGTCTTTCTCCAGTCCGCAGGCCGCAGTCACTGCATGGCGGAGTCCTCCGTGAAGATAGTGTCTATCTAGAGGGTGTCTGCTCCCAGACCCAGTGATCAGGCAGCACAGCAGATGAGCAGTTCCTTGGTCTAATCAAACAGCTAAAGGAACAGATTCCTTGCTTAAGGCCTGTCCCTAATGTACCACAAGCTGGGGCAAGGATAATAGTTACCTGGGACTTAGGGGGTAACTAGTCCTAGTGCCAGGGGCTACTGCTCCCTGCACACACACACACCCTAACTCACCCAACTCCCAGCTCCAACTGACACTCTTCAAACACTGTCTTAACTGTCATCATCTCACAGTTTCACTGGTTGCCTAGCAACATGTAAACTGCAGCCTCTGAAGCTGCTATACTCCTATCTATCTAATTGCAGCCGCCCTATTGGCTAAGCTGCAGCATGTGATAATCCCCTGACGGATACCGGGGCTACACATGGTTGAAAGAACTAAATGGTTATTATACCTGCTCAAAGGCTGTAGGTATAGCTCTAAATGCAAAGACTTTAAATCTAAGATCACTGGAAGAATATTCCAAATAGAGTCCTTTATAAATTGCAAAAGTAGCTATATTGTCTACTTGTTACAGTAGAATGCCGCTGCAGGCTCCAATACATAGGGAGAACAAGCAGACCTCTCAAAAGGAGACTTGCAGAACTTGTATACATCAAAAGAGGATTGGAGACACATAGGGGGTTATGCATGAAGCGGTGACAAATGCTTTTAAGTGAGATAAAAACCCATTGTACCACAATACTGCACTATAATCACTGCTTTGTTATTTTTTGGTTATTGTATTTTTATTTTTGTTAAATAAATCATGACAGTGTCATATGTCATGTGTTGTTGTTGTTCATCTGAGGTTATATTTACCTAACTTTAAGACCTGATAAGGAACAGATGATTGTTATTATGTCCTGATATGTAAAACCATGGAATTCAAAGAGGGTGTACTTTCTTTTTCACACAACTGTATATACAAACACTTCAATAAGTGGCTGACTGTATATATACACATAGGGTAGCTTTATTTATTTTGGAATCTTTCAACCCAATTTGTACTTGTTACTTTGCTTAATCTGGTGCCAATTCTGTTACTTTGCAGATTTGTATTTTATTTTAACCTACAAGATCAAATATCAATTTTGTTGACTTTATTGACATAATGTCTACATTATAGCTGCTAACTCTCTGCACTGTTGGTCTCTGCACTGTTTAAGTTATTTATTTGCAGATTGCTAATTGCTATTTCTCTCATTGATTTTGTGTCTTATATCTTGTACATCTGAATGCTAGTCTGAGTTACTAATTGATGTCAATCCAATTTTTCCACTTTTCTAACCTTTACTTACAGTACTAACCAAGCATACTGCATGAAATGTGTTACTTAAAACTCTTCTAACCATCAACACTATTTAGCTTTTATACTGTACTCTGCCCCATTCATATCACCCTCTGTTCCATTTTGATTCTTTTACCCTTTGTGGAATTTTGTTAGTCTCTCTCAGAGTCACTTAAAACATACTTTGTTTGCTTTGCATTAAACAAGTTTGTAATGTGTTTTTACGCGGCTTCAACAAATATATTCTTGTTTCTTAAATTATTTTTCCAATATATTCTTGAATTCTCTTCAATAAATTATCTTTTTTCCCCTCGACTCTCTTTTCTCCAAAACATGTGTCTCAATGTGATTTTTTTTCAAGCGTCTCTCCTTTTAATTATGTCAGTTCTGTATAGCCCATAACATACCATAAGTGAAAAATATATAGAAGTCTCAAGATTGCTGTAATGTGTTTAATTTGTAGATGCTGCATTTCCCATGTTTTAATAATTGCCTACGTGCAAGGAGAATTTGAAATCAATGTAAATAATGTATTCTTCCACTCCTCTGCCCTTCAGAAAGCACAAGTAGCATCCAATTTCTTCCTGATGTCTGTTGTTTTATTCCAAAGGTTGGTTTCAGTCTGCTGCACAGAGTTGGCAACTTTGCAGCATCCGGCATCTTGTAGAAACTGTTTGACTTTTTTCTTTTCTTGTTTATTACAAAAAAAACAAACGTGCTGAAAGGAAACCCAAGAAATGCAACAGCTACATCGTTTTGAAGAGAGTTTTCCTAACACAGAAATAACAGCATGAAAAAAAATAATGAATATATAATTGAACTAGTTTTTTTACCACATGGGAAGCCCTTAAATCTGTGTTGTTTTGATATCTAATGTTGTATATACACATTTTGTGCAATACAAAACACTATTAAAACTTCAATAAGTAGCTGGCTGTATATTTCTCTGTAGGCTTTACATTCCAGAGCAAAAGAGCCCTGGGAAATGGCATTAATTTTCTACAGGGTTGTATGTCTATCTTCATTGCTCCCAAGACTGTACGTAACACAGTAAACCTGTATCAACTATATTATTCTACCTTGAACTCACTGCAACTAAAGAAAAGATGTCCACCAAGCACTCAAGTACCTCATTTCCTCTAAATTGTTTTTTTGGAGCAATTCTCTGCTGCTCATATCTTTTGATCAAAAGCTAGATTAGCTGTCAATTTTCTCTAAAAAGGAAGTTCACAAATTGATAAACACTTTCTGAAATGACAGTTTCTTGTATAAACAAAAAAACCTCAGCAGACACCTTCAAATTAAAGGATTTTATTCTGGTGATTGAGTGTCACTCTTTATCCTCATTGTCTCACCTCACCGTTACATGAAATCATTGGAAACAATATATTACAGCTTGGAATGATTTATAGAACTTGATTTATTTTCCACAGAAGATAAATAATTTGTGCATGGTGCAGTTACAGAGTACATAGGTCAGACAAATATTTTGTCCTAATTGTGTATTGGCATTGATTTTTTTGAAACTAGAAGAACAATTTGACACGTGTAACCTCCATAGGGACCAAAAGGCCTACACTTCTCTATAGCTACATGATTAAAAACAAAGATATTACGAGGAGAATGATAAAGGCACACAGTAGCAAAATAGGGATGGAAAAGAGAGAGGACAATACAAGAAGAAAGTTTGAAACAGGGTAACTATGAGATAGGCGTAGGAATTTGTACTATAGAGAAAGTCCACGTAGAGACAGATGACATCAAGTAGCAGAACTGTGATTCCCTGAATGTTAATGCACCTCTTTAGTTGACGCCCTGTTCTGAAATGACTTAGTATGACCAAGTGTGCTACAGAAATATACACAGTAGGAGTTACGCTGATGTGTGAATGCTTCCCTTTTTGTTTTGCAAAAGTCAGTTTTTTATTTTAACATATTTGGGAAATAGACATACAGTATAGAATCTTAGCAAGATCAAAACCCATGACAAAAATACATACAAAGCGCACCAGGGATTAGTGTATTAACTCACAAATAGAGATTGATAATGAAATCAAACTACTAAAAGGTGGAAGTTAAAAAGGTTAATTTATTCAGAGGTCAAATGACCACACACACAAATAACACACCACACCACTTGGAAGGTATAACAGCCACGTAAGGAAACCCTCCCTCCCAGTGACAGAACACAGTGAAACAAATCTCAATGTACTGTACATACACACAAGCATAGTAGTCACAATTTAGTCAGCCACACAATAAGCACTCAAATACAGTGCAATGCTAGGGCTTTGTCACAGAGTGCTCACCATAAACAAGGCGGGACCGCAAGGCTGAGGTGGGGATATTGATAGCCACCGACCAAAAACCGAGCAGACACATCCGGAGTGCAGAGTGGTGGTCATGTAGCCGGGTCAGAGTAGGAGAGGTCAGATTGGTCGAGGTACTTGTCGTGGTCAAGGAGTGGAGAGATTGGATATTCGTTGATGCGGTGCCGGGGTCCAGGGGTAGAGAGAGTAGAATAGTCTCGTCCATAGCTGTTGTCCAGGGGTCAGAGAAGTCAAGAGTCTGGGTGCAAGCTGAGGTCAAAATACACAAAGCAAAACAAGACAAGGCAAGGCAACAGGGAGCTGGAGGTAAGCACACAAATTACTGCTGCGGCCGAGTTTATTTGAGCATTTGCCCGTTCTCGGCCTCAGCAGTAACCTGGCGCGCGCCGGAGGGTGCCGGGCGCGCGCCGAAGCCGCGGAGGAGCACCCTCCGATCGGGGCTTTCTCCCTCCCGCTGCCGGGTCCACCGGGTCCCCCGGAACCCCCTGTCGCCGTCCCCCACATCGCGGGACACCAGGGCTCCCTCGGGGAGCCCTGGACGCGCGTGCAGGGGGCGCAGGCACTCGATGACGCGCGGCACGCCGAGGGAGTGCGGCTAGCATGCCGGGGCATCCCCCGGCTTGCGGAGCTAGCCGCACTCAAATAAAATGTGCCGCCTCTGTATAACAAATTTATGCTCAACCAATTTGCTAAGGGGCTGGTTGAGCATATAAAGCACAGAGAGCCAATGGGGAGGCTGCAGGGAGTGAGCATCATAGGTATGCTGTGTACAGATAGACAGGGGTGGAATCAGTAGCAGCTGTGGGATAATGGATTGCATTAACCCCTTGAGTGCCTGTGTCCACGCGACGTCTGCTTGCAGTCAAAGGGCCTCATGCAGTAAGCGACGATTATGTGAAATCGGCAAGCTTATCGATTAGTCATGTTATTGGCGTTTTTCCCTCTCCGTATGCAGTAAGTGCCGAATACATTCAAAATCAAGCCGAAAACAAATCCGCCCACTCTCACGATGATGAGCCGATCACACACAGGTGTATCGGCGTGCGTGGCGGGGTGCTGTTAGGTTGCACAATCACAAATCTTGCTGAATCAGGCGAAACAAGCATGTTTTTGATTGCGCGCCATATTTAAAGGCAACGTGTACTGCTAATCATTCTCTGTGTTGTTGGGAGTGAGAGAGAGAGAGAGACGCACAGAGCTGGACGATTGAAGATTTGCATATTGACTGAGAGACTTGTTGTGTATTGGGTGAGCTTTGTCCTTTGTTGTTTTGTTTACATCTTTGTCTTGTTTTATATGTGGAAGTGGGTCGTGTGATTGCCTGTACATTTCTTGTCTGTTTTTTGTGAGTGCTGGAAGTATGCCCGCAAAGCGTGGGAAGAGTGATGCTGGTGGGAGTGGGAGTGCTACTCGTGGGAGTACGCGTCGGAGTGAACGTACTGTTCAGGGGAGTGATGTTGCTGGTGCACCGAGTGGTGTTGCTGGGAGTGGGAGTGCTGTTGCTGGGAGTGGGAGTGCTGTTGCTGGGAGTGGGAGTGCTGGTGCTGCGAGTGTTGTTGCTGGGAGTGGGAGTGCTGTTGTTGGGAGTGGGAGTGCTGTTGTTGGGAGTGGGAGTGCTGTTGCTGTGAGTGGGAGTGCTGGTGCTGGGAGTGCTGGTGCTAGGAGTGTGAGTGCTGGTGCTAGGAGTGTGAGTGCTGGTGCTAGGAGTGGGAGTGCTGGTGCTAGGAGTGGGAGTGCTGGTGCTGGGAGTGCTGCTGGTGGCGCAGTTGCTGATGGGGTGTCTGGTGGTGGCGTGCTTGCTGGTGGCCAGCTTTTGGAGGCTCTTCCATTGGAAGAAGGAGAGTCCAGTCAGCACCAGCCAAGCTCTGACCCTAAACCTGCTCGGAAAAAACGTGTGGAGAAGCCACGTAATCCTCGCTTCAATGACCAGGAAAATAGGGCTCTTGTCACTGGCATTCTGGAGCACTATGACAGTCTCTATGGACATTTAGTAGGTAAGTGTAACTTTACATTTATTATTCAAATACATGTGATCCTAGGTCATCTGAGTTTTGTTCATATGCAAATATGGGTACACAATATCTTTCTATGTTCATTAGTGTGGAAACACAGCTTTTTATCATGCCTTACAAGGACAAATAAACACAGGCGGTCAATTTGCCAGAACTGCATACAATATGAATGCAACCTTGCTTACATGTATAGGTTTAGTAGTGAATGCTCATGTGCTTCACATATTACACATAAAACAGCATGTTTGCTATCTCTTGGAACAGCTAGCAGTGTAGGAAACTGGTGCTTATATTATTATTAATTTACCTCATATCTTTTATATGTTTTTCAAGGGCGGACAAGTGCAGCAAGCAAAAAAGAAATGTGGGACACAATAGTCATTGGTGTCAATGCCTGTGGGAATAGTGTCAGGGACAAGTATCATTGTCGGAAAAGATTTGATGATATTAGGTCCAAATTGAAAAAGAAAATACAAGACCAACGCGTGCATGCTACTGGCACTGGAGGTGGGCCCACACCACAACGTCTCATATTGACTCCATTGGAGGAGCTGCTTCGGCCAAAATTACTTACCGTCGTCGTGGAAGGCTTGGCTGGTGACCGTGACATTGGAATTTATCCGTCACAATTTCCAGCAGGTGATAAATATTACTGTACTAGGCGTGTCGTTGCTTACAGTTATTTTGCATATTTACACTGCTTTTTATACTGTCTTCACAATATAAGCATACCTGCATCTATATATGTATATGTCTGATTCTGTATATATATATATCAAAATAGACATATATGTAGTAGTCCTACTAAAAGCAGTAACTAATATAGCACGTGCCATTGCGTGCTCATTTACATGTGAATTCCCAAAATGCATAGCTGCAGTGGAAGCAATTGATGGTGGGCGAAGATGGGGAACAACAGGGTAGTACACATGTGTAACACATGTTCATGAGAAATTATTAGTAGCTACAGGTACAGAACAGAAATATGTATCATATTATTGTGTATTTTATTGATTTTACTCCGACAAACATGACATTACTGCCTATTTTAAGCATGCATCAAAGAAATTGCATGTAACGGCCTACAAACATCACTGGCACTAACACATCTATAGTTGCTTATGAAAAGGTCCATTTTTGCTTTATGTCATATACAGACAGCATAATGAGGCACACGTATCATATGTTATGTCATTGTTTTCATAACTTAAACACTGCAGATGACTACTTAGCTCATCTACCATTGTGTTAAAGCAGCTGCAATTAATATCTCATCACAGCATACACTTCAACAGAGGGGGTGGGGTTCAGCACACACACTAATTACAGCCTCATTTCACGGTCAACTTAGTTCACACCATTTGCACCTGTTTCAAGTCATTGAAAGGTGTGGCTGATTAGGCTTTTTGGGGAAGGGAATACCTTTCTTACAACCTGAATAGCACAACTGAAGTTAATCACACTCATTTGAAAGCTTAACTCTAGCTACTAAATGCCCCAACAACTCATTACTTATCAAAGCGTACGTCACACATTAGTTCACTCATATCTATAGTTGAACTACTATCAAAGACACATTATCACACACTGCATGTGTTGTCTTGTTGAGTCACAGCCACATTCAGGTGTGCCACATCTTCGATTAATGTACCACACATATCCTCTACCAAAAACAACACTTTTTGCAATATGACCACCTTCATGATAACCATTGTGAATGGTCATCTCATGATAGTTATGTACATTATGATACTGATATCACTACACAACATATGATTTTTATGTACTCATTTAATCTATTTATCCTCACGCATTACTGCAGAAACATAGTATGTTGTATGTTAGGGAACTCAAAAATTCTAAGTACACAGGCATGTACAGTGTTATTACAACTATTTATGTTCACTTTCACACACATTTTCGGTAAAGGAACTGATGTTGTTAGTTAATCATAAATACAGAACATACAATAAGTGTTTGTTCAATATTTACACATGTAAATGTAAAACTTATGTTATTGTTATATATAGTTGCCCCTGAAGGACATGTGTCACCTGAGATGGAACAAGTGTCTTCACCTGGGTCAGCCAGCTCAACACTACTAGAAGGTGAGTGTATCATTTGCTGGCCATATAATATGTGCTCTTCTATATGTTATGTTGTCATGTGCATTATTTGTTTTGCACATCTTCTTTAAATAGGATTACTTAGTGTCAGTGAAAATTAAGTGTAAGGCAACATGTATTGTGTTAGTGATGTTAATTATCATGTAGGACTTCTGAGTTTAGAGCAACTTTTCATTCATTCATATTTCATACTGAGTCCAAACATTATTCGTAAGTCAAGGTAGTTTTTAATGAGGTTATAAAACGTATGCTAACATGTTAGGTGTTACTTAGGACACAGTACAATTACATAGTAACACAGCATACATTAACATGCCATTTAATAATGTGTACATTTCTTTTTAGAACATCATGGTGATGAGGATGATGAGTATGATGAGGATGACGCCACAGAAGAGACTGAAATACAATCATGTGACCATGAAGAGGTGCCAATAGAAACTGTTGTACCGCCAAATCCGTAGTACTAGGAACAGGAACATATGAGTTTGTACTAGTACACGAAAAAAAGAATTGAATGAGTTCTGTGTGTCTGCCCACACTGGGGTGTCATTTTTCAGCAGTACATGGGTGGGATGCTGTTACCAGACATCAGCAAAGGTCTGACTGTACATTGTGCCTGAGTGCAACATTGTGCAAAATGCAACAGGCAAGGATAATATCAGACACTTTTTGAGGCTTGTATAGAAGAGCCCCACCAGTTCTGTCCAGACACCTAAACCTGGTCTTGAGTAGGCCAAATGTCCTCTCTATAACAGATCTTGTAGATATATGGGCTGCATTGTACCTCTCCTCTGCTTCAGTTTGAGGGTTTAGCACCGGAGTCAAGAGCCACGGCCTAATTCCGTATCCTGAGTCACCTATAATGAATGGAGCACACATAAGCTGACATTAGTGATCAAATTGTACAATGCCAACATTCCTAAATCAACATGTGTTTTGTGTTAGAACATGTAAATATGTACTCACCCAGCAGCCAACCAGGTTCAAAATGTCCCTCTTCGAACGCATGGAAGACTGAAGAGTTCCTCAGGATAGAGGAATCGTGACTGGAACCAGGGAACTTGGGTACCACATGCATTATCCTCATCGTGGCATCACATACCACCTGTACATTGAGTGAATGGTAGTGCTTCCGATTGCGGTACACATGCTCACTCTGACTAGGTGCAATCAAAGCAACATGTGTGCAATCGATTGCACCCAGCACAGATGGTATCCCTGCTATATTATAAAAGCCAGTCCTGACTTCCAGCCACTCTGTTGCCTCTGTAGGAAAATGAATATAATTCCTAGCGCGTCTATTGAGTGCATAGAGAAACTGGGTCAAGGCCCGCGAGAATGTAGATTGCGAGACCCCGCCCACTATGCCCACAGTTGTCTGGTATGACGCGGAAGCAAGATAATGTAATGAGCACAGCATTTTAACAAGCCCAGGGACTGCACGACCTCTGGCTGTGAAAAAATCTAAATCCCCCCTTATCTCCTCATAAAGAGCTAAGATTGCTGCTGAACTCAAACGATAGCGACTTACAATCTCCTCCTCACTCATCCCATCTAACAGGGTTCTCTCCCTGTACAGACGCGGACGAGGCACAAGTTGTCTCCTCTGTCTTCTCCTCTGATCTCCTGTCCCTCTACCTGTCCCTCGGCCTGTCCCTCTCCCTGTCCCTGTCGTATCCGCGTCACTGTCACTGTCCCTCGGTGTGTCCCTACCTTGCCCTATATCATTCTCTTGATCAGCAAGCATGTCATAGAAAAGAATGTTCCTGCGTCTCCTAAACATTCGCAACATTTTGAAATGAGTAGCTGTGAATGAGCAGGTAATGTGCGTCCTTTAAATAGGTATGTGATGATGTCACGTGACATAGTAAAATGCAAGGTGTTACATTAACATAATAAAGTACTTCTGTGGCAAGCTGTGTGCACTTGTTGTTCTAAGTATTTGTTGTGTGTATTCTGCAGGGAATGATGATATTTGGCAATGATGTGACGTGAAGCTTTGTACAAAGATTGCTTGCAAATAAATAGTTGCATGTGCAATGCATGTAACACTTGTGAACGCAAGAGTCAGTCATGTAATGAGACAAAAAGGCTGAGATTGACGTGGGAAAAGTTTTGTGTAACATGTGTAATTATCCATGTTATTGTGACATGTTGGCAACAATGAATAGTCGTGTGCATATGCATGCATTTGTGTAAGGAGGATAGTTGCTATAGAATGAGTTTACAAGGTGTCCCAATGATGAATTACTGTACATGTGTGTATAAGTTAGGTTGAAGTGCTTGTAATGCAACGGTTACAATGTAAACATGCAATGTGATTGAGCGTCCAATAAGTGACGTCATGAAAATAGGGAGGACCCAAAAGTATATGTAAACATGAGAAGACAGATGTACATGAACGTTTAAAGATGCGTGTCACATTACAAGCATTGTGTAATGTAAAGGAAGATGAATATACTGTGTATGTGTGACATGTGTGACATGTGTAACATCATGTAAATAATTGTCGCTGAGTTGAGTAAAATGTGTGATATGATGTGAGGTTCTCCTTTAAGAGTTGAGTATAGTATTTTCCCTTGCCACATCATCACATGATGAGTAATGTGACCCGCAAATGCTGAAAACATGTAAAAGTCGAATGTTATGCAAATAAGACACATCAGCTGTGACACAATGCAGGGAATGCCCCCACACTGTAATGCAAATCCCCCTTGTATTGTGAGCAATGAAACGTAAACAGTACTATACTGTTATACGTCCCCGCTCCATTGACTTCCATTGATGTACAGAAGATTTTTTTTTTCTAAGTGCCGTTCCGGCAGCCTTAGCGATCGTTCTCCCGTCCAAAATGCCAACTTTAGTTGGCGGGAGAAATCGGCCATAACATCTCAATTTCGTAGTGCCGATCAGCCCCGATAAGCTGTTTTTTTTTGTTGAATCCAGCCGATTTAAAAAAGTGGCGATCAGTGTCGAAAACAGGCTTATCGGCAGGCGACTGGCCATAACCAAATTATCGGCTCCGAAACCTGGCGATATGAAGCACTTATCGGCGCTTACTGAATCTCAAACCCAATTTTGGCTATAACATGGCCATATTTCCCTTATCAACGCTTACTGCATGAGGCCCAAAGTGTGCTGTGCACTGCCCATATTGTCACGGAGGTGGAGCCTGCTGGCGGTCCCTGCTGTGTTTCTCTTCCTAGGGGCGTGGCACCTGTATGCAGGTTGCGGCTTATGTGCATCACCCGTGATGTCGAGGGATGAATCATGGGGGCGGAGCCTGGACACAATGCCTGTGGTGTCTTCCCTTCTAGTAAGGCAGCGCCTGGGCGCAGGTTGTGACTGACGTGCGTCACAAGATGCGTAACGGGGCGGGGCCTCACGCCAATCCTCTCAGACTTAACATGAAACTGCACTGACGGGAACAGGTACAAGACAAAGGTAGAACGGGCAGGTTTACCGTGTGCAGACACTGAAAATCAGTCCGGACAGTATCCGCATACGGCGGTGACACCTCCGCCCGAGCTCCCACGCTCCCTTGCTCCAGCCAGTGAGTAAGCGTGTCAGGTGACCTCAACGCGTTTCAGAACAATATCCTTCGTCAGGAGTCATGTCAGAGGTCACCCAAACAATGAAATTATTGCTGAAAGCCCTGGTGTCCAATTAGAATAAAAAAAGTACAAAATAGCCTTCTATATAATGATACATGGGTGATACTGTACTATAATTTATAAACAACACTTTACCCATGTAAGGCAAAACATAAGCCTAAAAAATACATACAAAATATAACAAGGATAAAAACATATATGAAGCAATAAAACAATAAAATGCAAACTCTATTGGCAAAAAGCAGGTAACATATTCTATCTAAGGAAAGGTGTAAGTTCAATTAATTCGTTAAAATCTTTGGGGTACTTTGAATCAAAGGTATAAATACAATATTGTTCTCTCTTTAATAAAAAGAGATCTCTATTACCTTGTATCAAAGTCTGTGGAACACATTTAATACCATAAACCTAATAGAACTAGAATAACAATTATGTATAGCCTTAATATATTTTAATAAGGGAGTGAGAGGCTGTCCCTTTTCTAAAAGCTTAGGGATATTTTTAACATTTCTTATGTGCTCCAATATTTTTAGTTTAAAAGGTGTAAGTTCAATTAATTCGTTAAAATCTTTGGGGTACTTTGAATTAAAGGTATAAATCCAATATTGTTCTCTCTATAATGAAAACAGATCTCTATTACCTTGTCTCAAAGTCTGTGGTACACATTCAATACCCATAAACCTAATAGAACTAGGATCACAATTATGTATAGCCTTAATATATTTTAATAAGGGAGTGAGAGGCTGTCCCTTTTCTAAAAGCTTAGGGATATTTTTAACATTTCTTTTGTGCTCCAACATTTTTAGTTTAAATGCCCTTTTAGTTTTTCCAATGTACTGTAAGTTGCAATGACACTGTAGTACATAAACTACAAGAATAGTCATACAATTAATAACATTTTTTACCTTAAATGTTATATTTGTGTAGCCCTGGTTCCTATCGAACACAGGCCACTACCATATGCTGTATAACCTGTAGGCTCACAGGGCCAAGCCTCTGCCACGGAGAGCCTGGGGTGTTCACAATACTGATAACTTGGTGCAGCGCCTCCACCTGCGACAGCTTCCGCCCTAGGGGAAGTGGGTCTTCACAGGAACTTATGTACATGAACACACACACAGCAATATACCTTTACCAATATGCTTTACTTGTAGCAGCCATCAGGTTAGTCAACAGATGTCCCTCCCTAGAGGAGACACTACTACCAGCGTCCTTCTGAACTCTCACTCTCCCTCTCCCTTCACCGGGTGATCTCACCCCGTGTCCAGTTCCCTCTTGGAATACGTTCCTCCACCCCCAAGTGAGTCAGTGGATGTATAAGTGTGTGACTGCACAGCCACCGTGTCCCGGAGTGAATAATGGTACCGTTGGTGCACTTGGAGTTTACCTGCCGGGCACTCCGGTACCCGGTTCTGCAACTATCTTAACAAAGGATCGGCGTGGGCGTAGATGACGTCACCCGTAGGTGTCCGGGGCGATCCTACCCAGACACGCTGCAACTTAGTAGCGGGGCTTGATCCCAGGCCTCCCGCTGATTTAGAACTGTCCCGGTAGTGATCGTGTCACAGTAAGGGGATCCAGAACCTGACTATGGCCAGTCCCTAGCTCAGCTGCACACTACTGGGGCTCAGGGCTCAGGGGCGGACTGCCTCCCTACACCGGAGTTCCTTCTCCTTCCTCCGACAGCTTGCTCTGACCCTCGTGCGCCCCACCACTTCCTTTTCCTCCCTCTCCGCATACCTGATTGGTTCTGGCGCGTCACGGGGGACCGCGGGGGCTGCTGGGACTCGTAGTCCCCTAACTCCCCTCCTCCCTGAGCTCTCCTCCTTCGCGGGCTTTGTTATCCTGCTCTGCACATGCGCAACCTCCTGCCGGACCAAGTCTGCGCCGGCGCCAACCTAAACATGGCGGCTCCCTCTACGCGGAACCTCCATTATCGGAGCGTTACCTAGGTGCAACATCTCCCACCCCACAACAACAATTGGGGGGAAGAAAACGGGGTCCCGGCTACATCTGTTAAAGAAGACACTACCTGCTTACCAATATTTACATGATTGCATGCCTTGCATTTACCGCACTTGTAATTACCGACAATGCCCAGTCTAGTCCTAATATCACTGGGTACTGTCTTCATAGTTGCAACTTGACTGGGGGCCAACATGCCCTTTACATTTTGAGCCTTTCTAAAAACCACATCTGGTCTAGATTTCATCAGTGGGCTCAATACTGGGTCCATCTTGAGAACCTTTCAATGTTTGAACAGAACATGTTTGATGGGGCTATGAGCCCAATTAAACTGAGTTATAAAAGCTGGTGCTTTTCTAAACACCGCTAGATTTTTATTAGTCTCATGCTCAACATTGGTCCCCTTAAATGTCCCCGTTGTGCTTGGGCCATTTCTATATTTCAGTAACGAGGGGCGTTTGACTTTCTTAACTTTCTCTAATGAAAGGTCAATCAAGGTCTCTTCATAATCTTTCTGAAGAAACCTATTTTTTTTAAAACAAAGACTGTTCTTCAAAATTTTGCTCTTTAGAACTATTTCTTTTCAATCGTAAGAATTGATTATATGGAATATTTTTTTTATCCATCTACTATCATAGCAACTAGTTGGATGAAGATAGGAATTCACATTCTTTAAAATGTGTTTTAGTGTGTATTGCATTCTCTTCAATGAAGATTTCCAAGTCTAGAAAATGAATAACACTGGTACTATTCTCACCACTGAATTTGAAGTTATACTGATTGTCGTTCAGTTATGTGACAAACTCTAAATAAGAAGCTTAATTTCCCTCCCATATAATGATAATTTCATCAATGTACCTCCTCCACAGTTTTAGTTGATGAGGAGGCACACCAATGACACATGTAGATCCCACTGCCCCATATACCAATTGGCAAACGATGGAGCAAAAGTGGTCCCCATCGCTGTAGCTAGAATTTGCAAACAAACAAACAAACAAAAAATAATTGTGACTTAAAATGAATTTAATAGATTTCAAAATAAATTCAATCTGAAAGCGTGGCAGTGACTGATTAGACATCAGAAAATGTTCCACCGCCATCACTCCCTTGGTGTGAGGGTCACTTGTGTATAAGGCCTGAACAACTAATGGATGTAGCTATCCTATATCCCTCACTCCATTGAAAGTCACTCAAAATTTGTAGGACCATAGTGGTGTCCTTAAGATATGAGGGGAATGAAGAAACTAAAGGCTGCAAATAAAAATCTACATAAAGAGAGAGATAAGAAGTAAGAGTTAATAGCAGAAATAATAGGGTGACCTGTTGGGGAAGTGAGGGATTTATGTATTTTGGGTATGTAGTAAAAAATTGGGACAGTGGGAGTAGAGACAAACTGAAAATCAAATTCAGCCTTAGTGATAATTTCCACACTCAGTGCCTATCCCAAATGAGATTTAATAAGCGTGGAAAGGGCTTTGGTTGGATCTGCCGGTAATTTTTGATACGAGACATCATCTGCCAGTATACGATTGGCCTCTTTATAGTAATCTCCAATATCTAGGAGAACCAAACCCCCCCCCCCCCCCCCCCCCTCATTGGCTGATCAAATCACTATATTAGGGTTAGATTGCAAGCTTTTCATACTGTTTTTTCCCTTGGTTTTAAGTTAATGAATGATCTATTTGATCTGCTATTGCAAAGTTCTTTAAGTTATAATTGTACTAACTTGCCAAATAACTCTATGTATTGACCTCTGGCAAAATATGGAAAAAACACTGATTTAGGTTCGTATCCTGTGTGTAGATAACAACTATGGTTTACAAAATCAGGATCACTTTCTCTAATCAGTTCCTCTAGATCTTCAATTAGTGCCAAATCCGTATTGTCAACTTGAGGTATTACATAAATTTGACCAAAGTCATTATTTCTTGCCAGATTATCATCAACATTTTCATCCTTAGAGTTGCTAAAATGTCTATGTAACGTTAGCTTACGTACGAACTTCTGCAAATCTATGTACAGATCAAATTCCTTTGGATCCTGTGTTGGGGCAAATGATAAGCCCTTTTTTAACACCTCTAATAGGGGAGCATCTATCTTTAATGATGACAGATTAAAACTCCCAATGGATATTAATGTCTCTGACTAAGGAGACCTCTCTTTGTTGGTGGACTTTCTCCCTCCTCTCTTACCTCTTCGGAATCTGACTTTTTTTTCATCAAACACGCAGGTTTTTATGTCGAGGGGGGGTTGTCCACATCCCAACTCGATCTCCTAAGTCCATTGTTCTCTGCATCAGAAGAAAATTACAATCATTATCACTATCATTATTGGCCTCATTTAATTTCTGAAACCTATTAGCCACTGGTAACTCAAATGAAATGTGTTTTTCTTTGATGTTTGAGTTTTCTTCTCTCCTTTGGTATTTCTTATTTTTATTTTTATCTTTATCCTCATGTCTGCCAATTCTCCCTACTACAGACCAATTTTCTCTGTGGCTTGTGTCTCTTAAATCGCGGTGTCTTCAGGTAGTCTCCCTTTGACGACCACCATCAGAATCCTGTGTATATTGATATTTCAGGTTAAAACCCTTAGGATTCAAAATGGGGGCTCTAGGGGTGGGTAATTTAGGATAAGCACCTGATTTCTTTTCTTTTAATCAGTCTTGATTTGACCCACCAGGTTTTGGAGAGTAAGAATATTTATTATTTAACCCCTTATCCGTTTCTCTTGAGTTCCAACTTTTTTGTTTAATAAGGGCATAGTCAGTCTTGTCCCTTAAGATTTTTTTAACTTTACTATCATTATCCCATTCTCATACTTCTTCATCTTTATATTTCATTCCTCAACCATCTTTGGTAAATCATCCAATATTGGTAACCCGATTATGTCCTCCTTAATCTATCAATTTTAAGAGCTAGGTCTTGTAGCTCTTTCTTCCTTTATCCTATTAGGAGTTTCATTACGTTTAAGAAACATATTTCTAGGATTTTTTCCCAAATTGCCACAAAAGCAGGATTATTAATGCCATATGTGGAGTTTTTTTTAGAATTCTTAACCCTCTTGGCAAGTTTATTTTTAACATATTTTTCCAAGGTGGTTAAATCCCACCAGGCTCATGTTTTCTGTTCTAAACGTTTAGAAAGGAGCAAAAATCTTGAGGGTAGATCTACTGTGATATCTTATAATACTTTTTCTTCACAGTACATGTGAACTGAAATCAGTAGTACCACCAGTCTATCAACTGTTTCCACTATTTAGTAACCAAAATTAAAATAAATAACTTTTTGTGCTTTAAAAAAAATGTCTGAATTCTTTAACATTCTTCTCTCAAAAGGTATGAGCTCCCTATGAATATAATTGAATCTACATGTAACCCCATGACAGAACACAGCAGCAGTACTACAGTATGGAGGAGAGGACATTCCCTTTATTTTATACAGATGCCAGATCTGAGACCCACATAGGTAACTGTCGTTCTGCAGAATTGGCACTTGTCCAGGGACAGTTTCAAGCCACACTAGCTCAATCGATCCAGTACCTTCATCAGGCTAACTCATGTTCTTCTAGTGTCCTCCCAAAAATTATGACGTCACTTAGGTATACAAGTAATTCCAGTAGGTTCATGTCCCCAACCACTCATTCCATTAGTCTCTGGAAGGTGTCAGGTGCTCCTGACACTCCCTGGGTCAAACTTTTGAATTGGTAGAATCCTATGGGTCATATGAAGGCCGTCGTTTCCTTGTCTCCTTCATGCATTGGGATCGATAGTACCCACTTAGAAGGTCATGGACCGAGAACCACTTGCTTCCAGTGAGGCAGTCCAAGGCATCTTCTATACGCGTCATTTGAAGAGTGGAGCAAAGGAGCACTGCTGACAAGGATGTCCTGAAAAAAAAATTCCTGAGGAAAAATCACGGCCAAAACTCCAGAAGTAAAACTGAGGGTATTTATTACATGAGCTCACAGGAACATGAACACAACCAACGCACCAACGCGTTTCATCCCGTGGGACTTTATCAAGGGTAAAATTGAAACCCTACTTACAGGACAGTAGATGGTAAAAGCAGTAAAGCTGGAGATCGCTCAGGTGCTCCTCTCTGATGATAACTGGAGCTCCTTTAGGGATTGACTCGTGTGGGGGATGGATGTTGGGTCGCACGAAAACCGGAACTTCCGGGTGGATGTGACGTCACACGCCGCGGTGTTACCGAAATCGCTGCTCCTCTTCCTCTCCTTTCCCCCCACAGCCTACACAACTGCTGCCAATATCCTCCACAACCAAACAGACAGCTCTAAAAACAGAATAATCTCCCAACAACGTTTCATGCACATGCGTGCACTTCCTCAGGGGGTGTGACTTGCCCTGACAACCAGCAGTTTATATACACTGCATGGGTGGTTCTAATTGGCTAATTAGATTACACAGTGTTAGTTTAACCCATCAATTGCCATGGTCAGAGCTAGACAACATCAAAGCTTGCTAAACATACATTACACAACATTAAAACAGCACATAAAAACATAAAAACATTAAAACATTTAAAATTGAATCTTAAAATAATAAATAGTGGGGCTGACAGAAAATGAACATAATATATCATATTATAAAAAGGCTTTTAATTCGAAGTCTATGTTCAGCCCTCTAGGGGATAGTGTTTTTAGTTCGTAAATCCAGTTTGCTTCACGCATACTTGCCTGTCTTAATCTACTCCCACCTCTTAGAGTGGGCTGAACCACTTGAATGGCCTGGCAGCGCAAACCTTTAGGATTTTTATTATGGCACAAAAGAAAATGATGGGAGACACTATGTGTGACCAATCCTTTCTTGATATAAACATGCTCATAGATGCGTCTCTGGAAGGTTCTCCCAGTTCTGACTCAACAGACACCCGCCACACTCGACACATACCTGCCGCCACACATACCTGCTGCCTCCCGCCCCTTCGCACCGACATCACTGACCCACCGCCTCACACCCTAGCAGGACCCCCACTCACAGACAGCACTCACAACCCACGCGCCACCCGCCGCCTCACACCCTAGCAGGACACACGCCTCACATTTTTACATCTGTTATGTAACCAAAATATACATTGTACTGTGGTGTCTTTACAATAAACCATTTTTAAACAACATCGTATTACATTTTATTCCATCTTTCTTTTCAACATTATTATCCAACCTTTACAACAAATACTCACCTATTGTTCCACGATTTATAAATAATACTACCTATTACGCATTTACATCCCAGGCAACGCCGGGTCTCTCAGCTAGTAGATAAATATACATAAAATACAGGGATAATAATACAGCATAAAAAACAATGCATTTGCATACAAAATTCACATAGAATACACCCATTCAGTGTTCGTGAATGTATGTATCTACATAGATACATTCAAGGGCATGAAATGGGACTGAAAAAATAAAAGACATGAATGAAAAATCAGAAAAACCTGTAAAAGTCAAAATAATAAACTTTTCTTTTGTTTACTCACCATTAGATGCCCACTCACCGAAATTCAGGCGACCCGGAAGCACAGGAACCAATCCACAGGTAAACCATAAAATAAAAAACCATTACAAATCCACGTCTGTGTCTTTTCTTCTATTTGTAGTCCTTCCCGTCTGTCTTGGGGTCTTCTTTTCTTCTTTGGGGTCTTTTGGGATCTTCTCCGGCTTCTTCTGTCTTCTTCCGTCTTCTTACGCCACGCCCTTCTTCTCTTCTTAGGAGGGGAGATGTTCCCTCCTCGGCGACTAGCTTCAAAATGAGGCGACATAGGCTTTTATAGGCCTATGACGTCACATTTTGCTCAAATGTTTCCCACGGTCCTGATTGGGCCGTGAGAAACATGTGATTTTGCCGAACAAAAAAAAAATGATGACGTCATTTAAAGGCAATGAAAGCACAGCCAATCAGAATGGCTGTGCTTCAATTGCCTTTAAGATGACGTCATGAAACGAAAGATGGCCGGCCTCACATGGTACGGTAGCCAATCAGAGCGTGGGAAATACATCCCAACTCTGATTGGCTCTAGTACCATGTGACAGGCTTTCAATGACGTCACATCCGTTCTCCCCCAAGCCTCTGTCACATGGTCTACTAGAGCCAATCATAGTAGGGATGTAGTTCCCACGCTCTGATTGGCTACCGTACCATGTGAGGCCGGCCATATTTCTTTTCATGATGTCATCTTAAAGGCAATTGAAGCACAGCCATTCTGATTGGCTGTGCTTTCATTGCCTTTAAATGACGTCATCATTATTTTTTATCAGCCAAATCACATGTTTCTCACGGCCCAATCAGGACCGTGGGAAACATTTGAGCAAAATGTGAAGTCATAGGCCTATAAATGCCTATGTTACCTCATTTTGAAGCTAATCGTCGAGGTGGGAACATCTCCCCTCTTAAGAAGAGAAGAAGGGCGTGCGTAAGAAGACGGAAGAAGATGGAAGAAGACGGAGAAGACCCCAAAAGACCCCAAAGAAGAAAAGAAGACCCCAAGACAGACGGGAAGGATTACAAATAGAAGAAAAAGACACAGACGTGGATTTGTAATGGTTTTTTATTTTATGGTATACCTGTGGATTGGTTCCTGTGCTTCCGGGTCGCCTGGATTTCGGTGAGTGAATGCACGGACACTGAATGGGTGTTTTTTATGTGAATTTTGTATGCAAATGCATTGTTTTGTATGCTGTATTATTGCCCCTGTATTTTATGTATATCTATCTATATGGCTAGACATATAGGGATAATAATTGATTGGTTTGCTAATGTTTATGTTCTTTTCATGTATGGCTAATGTATTTATCAGCTTTATTTTGTCATTGTTGTGAATAATGCAATTTGTATTTAGTTAAAGGTTAATTGAAATGGCTTCTTTATGGTACTTAGATTAGAATGATGGTGGTTACTTTAAATTAGAATTGTTTTGTCAATGGTTTGGCTTTAGGAATTGAATAGGGAATTGTATAATTGATTTGTATTGCATTGTAATTGTTTGAGGAAATGGATTAATTGATTGATGCTAATTGTATTGATGTTACTTAGTTTCTATTTGATTTTCATGATGGCATTGCTGGTTAGGGGACATTGTTCATATTGTATTTTATTGTTACATATATTTTGCATAGTGTTACATGATTCACAGATTAATTGCATCATGTACACACTCAATACAATTGTGTGACATTTCATATACATTTGTGTAGCTGCATTTTTGTGTGTTTATATTTACAATGGCTGCTGGATTTATTTTAACATGCAATGTGGTGATTTTAAGATTAAAAATTCATGTTTTGATTTATGCATGTTTTATGTGTTTAATAATGGGCAAATAATCTATTATCCATATCTGGATAATAGGTATTTGGCACATTATTGTACTGTATGTGTTTGGGGGGGGGATGTATGTATTGAATGTATAGGTCAAGTTTATTTATTTTATATTCAGGATTGGTTCCTTGGTTCTGCGTGAGACCTCTGGAGACCACCTGAGGTATCCTCGGGTATCTCACAGGTACCAGGCTGCGTGGGTCCACGGGTGACACCTGCGGGGAAGAACCGGTGGCCCCATATCTTTGGGGGCACCGCAGACCCGTAGTGTGCGGGGAAGAACCGGTGGTCCCACATCTGTGGGGGCACCGTGTACCCATAATGAGCACCCTTGGGTCCCCAGACCCCCGTGAGAACCACCCAAGTCCCCTCAGACACCTGTGGGTCTGACCCGGGGCTCCCAGACATCCGCGGGCCATCCGTGGGGACCCAATTTTGGCCCACGGTGACCCGCGGAGACCATCTGGGGGCCATGGCGCTTGGCGGGACCCACCAACAGGCCTCCAGAACCTGTATGAAACAAGTTGCTGGTACCCTGTAGGTCTGTCAGGTGACCCGCCGGGCCTGCCGGGGACTCAAGTGGGGCTGGGGTATAAACCCTGTATGTAAAAGAATAAATCATGTATTTATGGGGGGCACAGGGGGTGGGTAATGTATTTAATAAAAAGAATAATGTTTATTGTGGGGCAGTGTATTGTTTTAATTGTGGGTACTGGGGGTGGGGGGAGGGGGTATTGGCCCCAAGGGTATGTGGTTAGGCCTCCCTTGTGGGTAGTGTGTGAGGGTGGTTAGGCCTCACGGGGTGGGGGGTTAGTGGGGGAGGGTATGTAGGTCTCCCGAGTGGTGGGTGAGGGTGGGTTAACCCCTTAATGACTGTTGCGGTTAATAACCGCTATGGTGATTAAGGGGTTAGGGGACATTACATTAGATGTTTTTATTCTTGTTTCTGTTTTGCAGCAGCGGAGGGGGCATGGACAGTGATGAAGATGAGGATGGCCTTCATCGTGGCAGACGGACAAGGGTGAGTGCAATATGTATTTATTGTATTGATTTGTGTTTATGTATTTTAAATACACAGGGGTGTATGTTGTTTATTGCTATGTTTATTGGGGACAAATGTCCACAATAAACATGCTATTGTGCCTTAACCCCTTCATTGCCTTAGCGGCTATCCACTATGGTAATGAAGCAGCATTTATGTATTTTAATAATATTGTGCGGAAGCAGGGGTTCTCCAGAGCTGAACCGCATTGATTTGTGGCTCAGGGACCCCCTGCTTCCCGAGTTACAAGCCCTGGTTTGGGGCATCGGTTACAGTATCGCCGCCATATTTATAGCGGGCATGGCGCGTATGGGACGCTATAAAGATGGCGGCGACACTGCCACCCGATGACACATACCGGGGCCTGTAACTTGGGAAGCCGGTATCCCTCTGCTTTGTTTACATTCCGCGGTCACGTGATCGGGACCTTAAATGTAGAGGGATACCGGCACCTCATAAAGGGGTCAGTATCTCGGGAAGCAGGGGGTCCCCGGACCTGAAAACAATGGGGTTCAGCTCCGGAGACCCCCTGCACATGTTCACTATGAATAAAATTGTATTTAAAATAATTTTTAATGTGCCGATGTTTGTGCCGAGAGAGCAGCAGATCTCTCTCTGCTGCAAACACATCTCAGCAGGGGACGGCTTCTCGGCAACTTCTCGCCAGGCAGCCTGTCTCGCCACAGGTTGCTCGCCATTCTTTCAAATGGTGGTGGTGCATTAATTCGCCAGGGATTAGGCCCTTCCTGCATACAGCGAGGTTAACACGCCAAAAACATGGCTAGTTCAAAATCTGGCTAATGCATTTTTCCACTGCTTAGTGCACAGACTCCCAAGTCTTTTTTCTTTGAGACACCTGCTGTAATTGGTTCTCTTTTTCCTGTTTCTCAATCTACTACTTCAGAGATCAACCTTTCTGTCTCTGATTCCTTTGCAAGTTTTCAGTCCCCTGTTACTGCATCCCAGGAGTTTCCAGCAGTTCCTGAGTTAATTTGTGAAAGTTCCAATGCCCCTGATGTAAAAGCATGTTTTCCTCCCTCTGACTCTCATGTAGTAAGTGACTTGCCTGTCACTAATACTCCTGCTGTAACTCCCACTGTAATTGGTTCCTCTCTTGCTGATTCCCAACCGACCACCTTCGAGATAAGCTTATCTGTCTCTGGTTCCTTTGCAAGGTCTGAGTTTCCTGTTGCTGCATCTAAGGATCCAGTTGCTAAGTCATATTTCTCTGTCTCAGAGTTCCCTGCTATGTGTGAAACACTTATCTCTGACTCTCCTGTAGTGTGTGATAGTGCTATCAATAATGATAAGACTCCTGCTTTAAAATCAAGATTCCCTGACTCACCTGCGATGTCTGAGGTCCCTTTGTCTGTTTCTAAGGCTCTTGCCACAAAGTTTTCTATAGTATCTGGCATACCTACTGTGGATTCTCAGACACTCACTTCTGTGACAAGCAGACCTTTCACCAATACCCATTCCGGATTAAACGTACCTAGTCTAGCCCTTGCTGTTTTGCAAAAATACCCAGTACAGATAGCATGACTGCTGCTATGAACTCTGGACTGTCTCTCATTGAACTTTCAGTAGTACCAAATGTCTGTACTGATTCAAAGGACCCGGTGTACAAAACAGATTTATTCTGCACTGATTCTTCTGCAATATCTCCAGAAGCCATAGAGTCTTGGACTTCCACTCCCAAGTCAAATTCGCTACCCATTGCTCCCTGTGTAGTACCTGATGTGCCCTCTCCGGATTTTTTGGTGCTTTCTTCTAAGACTGTAGTGCTCCTTTTGGACGTTCTTGCCTTGCCTTTGGTGCCTGTCCCTGCTTCTTTTGCTCCCACCGTGGGCACCGGCGTGCTTCTCTCCAGTTGCTGTTCGGTGCCAACTGCGACCTCTGCGGATGCCCAAACTTCGGACCTGATGTTCTCTAAACCTCACCTACCTAGGGGTGCTGACCTTCTATTGATTGCTGTGCCACTGCTTTTTCTTTTGAAAAAGTGCTCGCTGACAAATGCCCTTGCCGCAGATCTTCCACTATGCCCAGAGGGTTCAGGAACAATTCCATGTCACCCAGATCCCTGAGTAATCCTGTTTTGGCTCGCTCGGAGTTCTCGCCTGAAGGGGGCGGGGGTACTGTGAGGGATCAGGGAGTGCGTGCCTTGCGGCGCGTTCCCTCCTCGCTTACCTATAGTACTGCAGCGGCAGCTGCTGAAGATTCACCCCCCGCTGATGTGCGCATCACCATTCCTGTTACAGAGTGTGCACGCACCAGCTCCTTCTATGCACGGTCACTGAGCATAGTGCGGTGCACGTGCATGACGGCGCGCAACGAGCCCCAGCTACGTGTCAAGTTTTTCTATGAGCCCTTGTCTCCTACAGCCTATCCTTGGCATCTGCGGAGGCCCCGCCTCCGCTCCCTCCCCTTCTGGTTCCTGTCTCCTATATAAGACTGCCTCTTCCTGGCATACCTTGCTGAACATAGACGTTGTGTAGCCTTGTGTGTGCCTGGCTTGTCCAGCCCTGTCTTGCTTTGTTTTCTACAGTTACCTCTCGTGTACCGACCTGGCTTTGCATTTGGATTCTCTCTGGCTCTCGACCCCTGGCTTATGGATTAACCTCTCGTGTACCGACCTGGCTTTGCATTTGGATTCTCTCTGGCTCTTTAACCCTGGCTTACGGATAATGACTATGTGTACCTCTCCTACCCTTGGAACCTGGCGAGTATTGGATTAACCCTTTTTCTTCATACCCAGTCCCAGCAACGCTACAAACCACCTACTGGGCCTGCCTTCGCTACTGTGGGTGTGTGGCATTGTCCTTCCCACCTCAGTGCCGGGGTCAGGTCTTGTCTGTGGGCTCGCACAAGCGTGACACTGAGTGTATGATAACTCTTGGTGGCTTTGGCAATTTTCTTGTTCATGATAAAGCCCACTCCTCATCATCTGGTGGTGTCATTGCCAGAATAATATATAGTGTGCTCACCGGAATTGAAGAAGCAATTGCCAGTCCAATGCATTTCACTGATGCCCAATATTTAGATGTTCAGTCGATTCATTTCCCAGCAGATGGGCGTCCCAAAGGATTTATCCTATCTGTGTGATCACTGCCCGAGCTACTCTGACCTCCTTGATCTTCCCCAATTGCATTACAGGTACCTTCCAGCTTGGGGGTCCCCACTTTCAAATACCATGTTGGAATTAATGTTGAGTCGTTGATCCATAAAATATTTTTTGGAAAAATACAGGAATAGGTTGTAAGGTCTTTCCCCAGGCCAGAGCCAAGTGTGTGTTTTATTGCATGCGGGTCATGTAACAGGGACCATCGATCCAGGTACACCCCAGGTTCCCAGCAGTGGAGGCTCAGGCCTCCTGTGAGCCACAGGTATCGTACCCCACACACACACCGTAGTTACACATCTCCCAGGGGGTGGGGGAAAGTGCGCTACATATCATATTTTGCAGATTATAGTTATGACTCTTTCATTCTACAGTGCACTTATTAGATACTGAATAAATGCCAAATAATCATATAAACATAAAGATGTTTTATTTTACTTTGCTTAAAGATACATATTCACTTCAATTTTAAAAAAATATAGTCAACGCTGTTCTGCTATGTTGTGTATCAGATTATACAAGATTTAAAGCTGCAATTCCCATCAAGATCCTATATAAGTTTAACTCATATAATATTTGTATCGGCCCCCTGAACAGGTTCTGCTCTCAAAAACAATTATTTTTTAGTGTTTAAAATCCTGATTTTCTAAATCATCAGCATCTGAGGATACATGGTAACCTTAAGACGCAGTGGGTTTTGGGTTGAGATCCATTTTAACCTCATGGACACTTAAAATATAAATGCTTATATCTCATAAATTTATCAGCTATATATTTTATTCAATGTCATTGTTTCCTTAGTGAATTAATATAGAAAATGAATCAGACATGTAATTATGTAATGTAGAGTTACAGTTCAACTGTAGTATCACTATAAGAGTAAGGGTGATCATCCAATAAGAAAGCTTTTCTGAAGCAGTATCCAAAAATTATTAAGCAAGATTTTTTTTATTGCCCAGAAAAAGTCAAGAACCTAATGATCAGATGCATTAGCAAAATCGTATTTATTCCCTTAAAAACTTGGCTCCTGATTGACTTAACCTTTAGAACAACCTCTTATAGTTTATATATATGAATCAGTCCACCAGAGTGATACTTCCTGTTCTTCCCTTAATTACATCCTAGTTACATCCCTGACATTTTCCATTTTTCTACTATATAAAGCCATTAGTTCTTCATGTATAGTCTACATTAGTTGCACTACAATATCTTGGCAAATAAAATATGAAACTTATTTTTACAGTATTGTAGCTGCTTATGCCAAAATACATTGCATGGAAAGTCTACATACAGATGTAGCAAGACTTATTGTTTGCAAAACCAAGTGTAAATCCCCAGCATTTATTTGTATGTTGTGGCCCAGAGAGAGCACTACTACGCCGCAGCAACGAAATTGGAGTTTAGCGCCGCCGTAATATTCCAGAGTATCGCTAGGTATCGCTAGTGTGCATCTTTAATCTAAATGCGATGCAACCCACCCCTTATTCCCATTAATTTCATGATATTATATCCCATTTATTTAAATGTAACCAAACACTTTTCCAATAAAGCAACTTTAATGACTGAAAATAATTTTTACAGTATGACGTTTTTTTAAATTAGTGTAAATTCCAGTTTAACAAAACACTTTGTGAAATAATCTTCTTCAATCTTCACACAATAATACAATCTTCTACCAACATCCTCTTCTGGCTGTTTCTTGTACAGTTTCACCTGTAAAATAATCATGAGATTGTTATTTATTATTAGTATTAATAATAATAATAGATAACTAATATATGCATGAAATAGCCTCTTTGGGACGTGTACTACCAATAAACTGCACATACCTGTTCTATGGAACGCATACTGTATGTGAGTCATTGAATTTCTGCCCATGCGCATACTGCCGGTATGTGAACTGTATGAATAAACTGTATGGAATGCAAACACAGTACAGGTATTGCCAATTTAATGGAACACATACTGTACATTACCTTAATTATCCATTGTCTCTGGATGTGTTTCCTACACAAAAATGGTGTTGATGTTGATCTGTCTGTCGAATCTGCAAAAAAGGATGAAAACAAGGATTACACATTGACAAAAGAAATGGCACTCCTTACAATAATGCAATCTTCTTCACCAACTTCTTCTGCAGTCTCTTTTACAAGTCCAAATGTAAAATAATTGTGATTGTTATTTATTAATAATGTAGAAGCATAAATCCCATCACCTTATTGCTGGATGTGTTTCCTACACGAACATGGTGTTGATGTTGGTCAGCCTGTCGAATGTTCGAAAAAGGATGAAAACATGGGTTCAAGATACCATAAAAACTGTTGCCACTTTGTGTACTATGATCCACACCTGTTTCCATTTTTCTTTGTGTACCCCATTGAAAATTATGAATACAAAATTAGATGAAAACAAGAATTAAGCAATGAGAAAAAATAAATGACTATTAATATTCCAAAAATGTATGTTTCAATCACTGATTACTCCAGCCCACAGTTCTATGTTGCTTTCAAAGTCCATTGATTGTGTCTTTCATGGTCTTCAATTGTGCAGCTGTGTATTTATACTGCTTGCCGTGTTCTTCTAAAATAGCTCTTTTCAAATTGTTAGGAATAGCCTTCAACTTGGCTGTCCCTTGCTGTGTGTAATATATCTTTCCAAAGTCTCCCATGCTATTAGTGAAATCGGGAAGTCATCGATTGGTTCCCCAAAGATATTGCTACCGATGCATATTTGCCTCCGTGGTGCCGCAGGTGTGTTTTGGAAATCAGGCACATTTAACTGCTCCAGAATACTACTTTCCTGCAGGTTGGTCCCTATTTGCTGTCTCAATATCATCATCGTTGTATGGGTTGTTGGGTGTACTTCCTAATATCTGGGTATTGCATGGAGGCTCATGGGGGAGGGGATTGGGAAAGGGTTCCTCAAGATGTCTTGCTCTCTCCTGCTACTGTGTACCTATAATCGAATAGAGAGCCAGCATGTCCTTTGCCAATCCCACCGTGTCCTTTGCCATTTGGTCCATCTAAAGTAAGGTCAATTTTTCAGGTGCACATGCATCTTGTACATCGGCAACAAAATTAAACATTACAAAGTAATTTGACACTGCAAAGCTCTATCTGATGAAGTCACCATTTACAGCAAGACAAGAGTTCTGTACTTTGTGGGGGGTTGCACTAGGTTTGAGTTGGGCTCAGCTGGGCATGGAGTAAACTAAACAAACTGGTGTTCGTGGCGCAAAATGTGAATATAACAGTGCAATATAACCGTGCAATAAACCCAGTGAATATAAATAGACACTGATGTCACTTATACTGCAACTCCATGGAACATGATCCTCCGAAGTTGTTCCTCCTTGAAAAACCTCATGTGGAAAAGAAAGCACAGATGCATGCAATATGGTGCATTAACATTTTACTTTCATTGACAAACAACACAGAGGGGAAATGGACAACTCATACTTTCCTCGCTGGTCAAAAGCAGAGAGTGATTTTGGGCGCACTCCAACCCTACTCCAGACTCAGCCCCAGACTCAGCTCCATGCTGTGTGTGAACCCACGTGCCGGGCTTCCCCTTTCTGCGTCTCTCACATCCCTGGTTGCCTTGCATCAGTCTCGCATCAGCAGCTCTGGTTCCTGGTGGAATGGGAATGGTGACTTCTGCAGTCCAAAATGCAAGGTGAGCCGTTTCCAAGTTGAGCTGAGCTTAGTCTGTGATAAGATGAGCAGGGTCTTGAGTCAGGTCATGATGCGCTGGGTAGAATAAGAATTGAGGTACAGGTACCTGGCGCAGAATCAGCTTTTCTGGGTGCACGGAGCGCAAGGCTTTTTGCCATCTTATTTCTCCACATCGATTCTTGAGCCTTCTCCTTTGTTGTATTTTTAGGCTTATTTTCTTTCCCTATTTTTGTTTTTTTGTATTTTAGGGTCTCAAGTAGTCTTGAATCAGCAGGAATCCTGCACTTTCTTAGGCTCCTTGCTAGTACAGCAGTAAGAAGGTTCTTGCATCCATAGAAGCTGGATTGATCCATCGTTGAAGCACAAGAGGTCTGGTCAAGATCAGTGAGTATGGCAATAAAAGAATAATGGATGAAGTGTAGTTTCATGAGGCCATTATCTCCAAGATAGTACCATACATTTACAGTAGATTCTTCCAATCAGGTCACTGGTTCTTCCAAGACAATGACCCTAAACACAGTGCATCTGATATATTTATTAAGGACAGTGAAATCAACTGGACAATACCACCAGAGTAAGTGCTGTAACTGTTTTGAGCAGTAGTATACTATTAACTGTGCTGTGCTATTAAGTGTGCTTGTTTTATTCTTGGCAATAACGTACTTTGTCTCTATATTTGCAGATACACCAATTTGAACCCTATAGAATTGGTGTTGCATGCACTGAACCCACACACCGTGCAATTAGATGGCGCTTTCACACAACATAAAAGTATATATGGACCAAAGTGATTTAAATGTGAATTTAGTAAAAGTGAGGGTAAATAGTGCTCAAAAACCTCTGGTAAGGACTTGTTGAGTCCTCTCTTACATATAACACTCCACAAAGTCCAGAAGAAACAGAGATGCCCAAAATGAGAAAAAAGGAATATATAATGTACACTGTGTTTAATAATATTTAAAGATGTATGGATCTAATCTTGGCTCATACTGTATGTTAGCCCACTTACAGTGTGAATGGAGATAACACGCCTTCTCTTAACTGTGGCAATCACTTTTTTTTTCTTTTTGGCAAGATGAAAGGTGAGTGTAGATAATCCCTCAGATTTAGATACATGATAAATCTTAGGAAGGGTGGACTAAGGATTACTTTGTAATTTGAAGACATTTTGGGATCTTTATTTCTCACTGTGATTGTGTGAGGTGGGCATTGGACATAAGAATGGAAGGCTTATTTCATCATCAGTTTACTCAGTCTGTGTCAGTCAGTACAATATACAGAGAAAATCATAGTAGGTGAATGACACAGAGTAAATACTGTAGCTGCTAATACAAGTGGCCCTGACTGAGACCTGAAGTACACAAACTCTCTGTCTCCAAATCCACAATCATTTTATTATTTTAGTCTCGCATCTGAATCATCAATAATGTTTGATTACATTGAATTTAGAATTTCTGAATCTCTGTCTCTCTCAGCCTCGGTTACATGTCTGCTAAATCAGAAGGAATCCTACTCTTAGTTTGGTCTGTTCTCTACTCCTAGTTGCTGCTACTACTGTACTTTTTCATATAATGAGGTAGCTGTCAATATGATTGTCAAAGCTAAAAGGAAAAATGTCTTAAAAGGATGATCAATTTACTGTCTGTGAACAACTAAACAGGTGGATTAGGTGTCTGCTCAGGAAGTATGCCAAGAAGGCTGTGTGTTCAGTACATGGGACTCATCCCCATCATCCTTCTTCCCCCATCATTAAATCATGGTATATATTTTCTATTCAAATCAAAGACTGTGGACTTGATTATTGACCTAGAGTCTTTGTATGTTAAACAAATAAGGGCCTATGCTATAAGCTTTGATAAGTCACTTATCGAGACCTTTTCCCCAAAAAGACCTACTGCTATTCAGTAAGCCTCGATAAGTGGCCTATAAAAGACTTTATCTGCATTTTTTTTTCTCCAAAAAAATTAATTCAAATTGCCAGGCGAGCTACGATAAGCCACTAATCGGCAGGTTCTCACATTCGTGCAATTCTAGTAGCCTCGAGTACGTTATCGAGGCTAATCGAGGCTCTAGAATGGCGATTTCCTCTCAAAATCCTTCCATCAGGAAAAGTTGTTGTGAAGGAGGCGAGAACCTGCTGATAAGGCGGCGAGAGAGGACTTTAGAAACAAAAATGCATTTTCCTGCATAGGATTGATGCCAGGAGTCTCCAGAGCTGATACACATTAATATCAGCACCGAAGACCCCCGACATGAATCCCATGCAATAAAAATACATTTACAGGCAACTTCATTACCTTAGCTGCTAACCGCTAAGGCAATGAAGGGTTTAACTACTAGCGCCATCTTTATTGTGGGTAGCAGGGGTGGGGGAAGGTGGTATTTTGCCCTTGGTGGGTGTTTAGGCCTTGAGGGGGGGGGGGTTGCGTGTTGAGTAAACCCCTTCATTGCCTTAGCTGTTAATATGTAAAAGGAAAGGGGAGGGGAACTCCCACTTGTGATGCTAACCAGGAGCAGACAATTGCCTTATTCATAATATATAAACCTCTTCATTGCATGAGACAGTTCATGAGACCCAGGTATCCAAATAGTCCAACAATAAACACACTCCCATACACTTACCACTAGCCTGTATAGGTAGATCTTGTGTGGTAGTCTGGGCAATGTGTAGGACTGATCACATAAATGAAGTAAATGAATTACTCACTGCTGACCTTGGGGATATCCTGGTCCTGTTAGGCATGTTCCTACTGAGAAGTAAATGGAGAAAGTGCAGGAATAATGGTGGTGCATCTGCTGCTGCTGCTGCTGCTGCTGCTGAAGATAGATTTGAAACCACAAACTGCAAGTTTGTGGTTTCAAATCTATCTTCAGCAGCAGCAGATGCACCGCCGTTTTTCCTGCACTGGGCTGTTAATAGCACTAAGGTAATGAAAGGGATAACCCCTCCCACTGCAGACCAGTAGGTATAAACACCTACCAAGGGCCAAATGTCAACTTCACCCATCCTTGCTACCCACAAAAAATATTTTAAAACAACCCTACTACCACCTCTTTTACCCCCAATACCCCCCTCCCCCCCCCAAACACATACAGTACAGTAATGGACAAAATTACTGTTATCCACATATGGATAATAGTGCATTTGCACATTAAACATTAGCCAGCCAGCATTAATAAAGTAAATAAAACGTTCAACTTACCCCTGCTATCATGAAGGGTGTATTCGTCAGCATACTCCAGGTCCATGTCCTCCGATGCCAGCAAGAATTCAAGAAAAAATACAATCTAATGGCCCTAACCACTTAAACACCTTAGCGGTTAATAACTGGAACCTGGATTGCTCAGGTGAGAAACCCTATACTCTATAAGGACTTGCAGAACCCTAACCCAGTAGAAGGTAACTGACCTCAATTATGTTGCCTAGTTTTGTTGATGGAAAGGGACCTAGCCACCCAAACCATAGTACAGTATGGTGTACGGGGAAGTGAAGTGAGTGCTCCTAACTGGAGTTAGACTGTTTGTTTTTTGTTTTCCTCTTAACCCTGTCTTTTTGTTGATAATAAACTGTTGGTTTTGAAAGCTGTGGTGAATAAAAAGCCTAATTTTATTTTCTCTTAAAACATCTCCTGGTCTGAAAACCTATGTGCATATCTCCTACACCGCCCCTTTAAAATTTGGCAAAATTGCAAAAACACTGAAAAACATGCAAAATAAATTTTCTAAGCCGAAGTTTTTACATCCTTAGTTAACAGTGGGAAAGTAATGGAAACAACCCTTTCAGTTCTGGTGGGGGTATGACGTTATAAATATTTGCACTGTACCTTGCTCAAAACCTTGACATATTTATGTTGATACTCTATCATGTGGCTGTAGAGGAAATGTACCAGATGCCTTCCCAATATGTAATCACACATCAGGGGAAATGCTGATGGAGAAAAAAGAACCCAAAAATATTACTTCTCTACATTTGTAGCTTTGATTAAAAAAGGAAGAAAATAAGTAAATATGATCACTACAGAGATTTATTGTGTTACCCATTAATCCATTTTGTACTTTGTATTTTATCTTATTGCCAACTTCTTTTTTCATTGAAAAAAATAGCTTTGGTCAAATGGAGGCCTTGAAAAAGTTAACAAAGACATTAAATATTGTAAATTTAATGTAAATGCTATTGAGTATGTGTGCATCAATCCATCTATATAGATATAGATATTCCTACTGATAGCTAAATTGTGTAACTGTAAAAAAATGACCTTGATTCCTCCTTTATATCAAGGATTAAAAAGAAACATCAGGATCCACATGTAAACTCATTGTAATTTTCTGAGCTGCGTGTAACCTTTTTTCCATTTATAACTGTAATTGCTTCCATACAGCAGAAAAAGTATTTTAAATGACACCATGCTGTACAAGGACAAGCTATGTACTGTATGCAACACTTTTGAAAATGTTGCTTTGCAAACCAGGACCTTCTAGAGCATTGCTTCTATTCCATCTTCTGATCAATTATCAAAGATAAACTTAATTTGAAAGTTACATGAAATGTGATGTCCTGTTTACCATCTTGTTTACTTAATCAATTCCAACAGTTTCTAAGAGGAAGAAATACAAAAAAGTCAGAAAAGGACAAGAATAATGTAAAACTGTTTAAAATGTTTAGACAAAATAAAATACCACCAACACAGCTTTGCTATGGAAACTGACAGAAGAAAACTTCTTAGTACAGTTTTAAGTGCAACATTATCAGTATGGGAACATTAATATGTAAAACTAACCCAATAACATAACTTACTATATAATGGAACATTTTCATTGGATTATTTTACATTACCAGTACAACTTAGAATACCAACGTGTAAATGTTACCACAAAATGTTCCCTTTTTATATTGAGAAACCTTAAATGAGTTGTTGAATAGATTTAACATCTCACCTTTTTCTCTTTATGATAGTACTGTAATGTGAAAAAATGTAAAAAAACGAAACAGTTCCACCAAGCAGTTGTATTTTGTCAAACATACAAATTGAATATGGTCAGCGAAAGCTTGGAAACATCATGTAAAATTGTTTATTATCTGACATATAACATTAAAGATAGGAGCTGTTGGGAAATTGAGAATTCTAATAAGTAGTGCGATGTCTAAATGTATACGTTAATGTGTACCACCAAATTTAACCATACTTCTAGATACATCTTAAAAATGCCTTATTTTAAGATCGTAGATCAGTGCTCCCATTTTCACAGATTTTTCTCTTTTTTACATTTTGGGGCAACACAAGGGATTACAGGATATTTGCTGAATTTCACGGATATTTGAAGATTTGACCATGATTGAGATCTTCAATACAGCAGGGCCCCGGGAATACGGCGGGTTCCGTTTCAGGGGCCCGCCGTATTGTGAAAATCGCCGGAAAGTGGATCCGCCGATTTTCAGTTCTGTGCATGCACAGAACGGCGTTTTCACTGTTCTGCGCATGCGCGGCCTACGTTCTGTGCATGCGCGACTCGGAATTAAAGATGGCGGCCCCCTTCTCAGTGCCGCCATATCAGCAGATCGCTGAAAAGCGGGGCGCCGAGAAGCGGGGCCCTGCTGTACATTTACACGTACAGATGCAGCCACCAGTATCTGATCACTTGCCTGGGTAAAAACTATGGCATCTCACAGTAAATGCCTCAACATTTCTGTGAGATTCTGCTGCCTGTAAGGAATCGGGGAACACGTCCTTTGCGGTGTGTTCCCTCCTTACCTGTCATCTCTCAGACCTCCGTTCTGGCACCAGCGCGTGCGCGCACCCCTGCTCTGCTTACAAAGCTTGTGCGCATGCGCAGCTCTTCTAGAGTGCCACGGAGCTTAGCTCCGCCCCCTCGGATGCGTCGAGCTTCTCTTACGCGCGATGTGCACACGTGACGATGTGTACCACTCTCCAGCTGCGTGGCAAGTACTCATTTAGCCCACTTGTCTCCTGCAGCCAATCCTTGCCTCCACGGAGGCCGCGCCTCCACTCCGCCTCCCTTGCTACTGGTTCCTGTGTGCTGCAAATACCCTGCAGTTCATTTCCTACCTTGCTGAGCATAACTTGTATCCTTGAGCTCCTGCGTCTCTTGTGCCTTGCTCCTTGTCCTGTGTTATTTTGCCGTTTAACTCTTCGTGTACCGACCCGGCTTGACTTTGGAATCCCTCTTGATTTTGACCACGGCTTACCCTTGACTCTGCTGACCTCTCCAAACCAGACCATGGTTATTCAGACCTCCACGATTCTAACCTCTCCAATCCCAGACCACGGCTATACGGACTTCCACGATTCTGACCTCTCATACCCCAGACCACGGCTAACAGACATGACTATTCTGAACTCTCCATTCCAAGACGTTGGCAAGTATAAACCAACCCACTCTCTCCAACCCAGACCCGGATACGTTTGACAATCTGCCTGCCAGGCACGCTTCCGCTGCTGTGGGTGCATGGTTTACTACTTCCCCACCCTGTCTTGCTCGTGGGCAGCGCAAGCGTTATACTGCCAGACTAATGGCCCATTGGATTAACACAGCAGGTGTCCCTGCAGTCCCATTCAGTTTGAATGGGACTGCAGGGACCCCTCGCTGTGTTAATCTGATGGGCCATTAGTCTGGCTGCAGAAATCTCACAGAAATGTTGCAGTTTATTGGGCGTTTCCCCCAGATTTTCCCAGGCAAGTGATCTAATACTGGTGGCTGCATCTGTATTTGATGACAAACCACAAAATGGTCAGCTGCCCATCCTGCCCTTCGCGACGACAGGGATAGACAGCCTCCCGCGTTAGCATATTTTCAAGGGATTTTTACTGTTTGGTTGAACAACACTGCGGCAGGAGTTCAATTTTTGTTGACGCAAATCGAACGTTCATTGATATAACTCATAGCAATTCAAACTGTCCCGGAGTGAAGTCATTTTTTTGCAGTAACAGATCACAGTATCAGTTAAATATATAATAAATGTTTTTCTCTTTTTACAGTCTACTTAAAAGCAAAAAGAGGTGTTGGCTATTAATATGCAAAACTAGCTTGTGAAAATAAAGTGTAAAAACACTTTTGATAGCTTTGTGCTTTCACATTTTGGTTGACAACGTAGATTGTGTCTTTTACTTTTTTTTTTAACAGATTTTTAAGGATTTATTGAAGGCCAAATCAGAACAAAAAATATATATTCGTGGCAGCTCTGCCGTAAATAGTTATTCATGAAAAGTAGCAGTCTGTGACTCATAATAGTCTTTCTTATTCCAATTAGGTATCATTGTGTCTTTAAAACTGCACTACAAGCTAGAAACATATAGATGCTGCCAACCTTATTGTGTTTAACACCGGGGCAGCCACACGACTGCAACCATCACTGCACCAGTGCAGGAGGATTATTTCTGTGGGGATTGCACCTAAAATCATAGACCCCGGCAGCGATGTTGCAGCAGCACAATCTCCAGAGCCATAGATTTAAGCTTCTTCAGCTGCAACTCCGGCGGTCCTGCTACATCTGTACTATATATTGGAGCTGCAATAAACTGATGGCTTTAATTTGCAGAGCTTTCAAATATGTTTTTTTTTTTTTAAAAAAAGCTTCATTAGGGACACTATTATGCAGTTCCCAACCATGGAGACATCTGTCAAAAGAGGCCTGGTGGAGGGTGTCCACGAAAGTGCTTGTTAGAGGGGTCTTTTGAGACTGGTAGAAGGCAGACACCGCCAAGCTGAGCCACCAGAAGGCACCCTCTGGTTGGTCCCTTCACTGGTCTCTACCAAGGCCCCTCCATTTTTCTAGGCATACTCAGTCTGCCCCCACCCCAAGTTCAATCAAGGCTCAAGGGTTTGGGCTTGAGGGGCTCCACTAGTTTATACTTTGCCCATGGCCCTCTGGTGCTTTAAAGTGACAGCCATTATTACACAATTTTTTACACATTGTCATACAAATTGCTATTATTTTTGTGCAATTTTCAATGAAAAGAAATGGAATAGTAAAGTGCCAAATCTTGGAATTTTTAAGAAGGAAAGGGGCAATAATATCGACATCAGTACATTGATTACCTTTGATTCAAACTTGTTATTGTTTTATAAATAAATAATTATCCATTAGAACTGTTAGTGCTTATATTTAATAAATACATACCCCCCTCCATAGCTTTGTCTTCTCATTTGCTACAGTTAAGCATACACTGAAGCATAAACAACTCAATGATAGAAACAGTTCAAACAAAAAACAAAAACAAACAGGAATTGTGCTTAATAATGACATTAATAATCTACCTGCAAATCTATTTGCTTATAATGACCTATCTACAGTCTATGAAAGTCTTTATTTTGAAAACTGAGTTTGCTGCTGCATAGAATTCTAGGTACACATTTGCCTACAGATTTTTATGAGAATATTTCTACAGAAAATATAAAATAAAACATGCAGAAATAATGAAAAGAATCATATTATTAAAGCTCTCCTCACATCTGTTCACAGCAGGGGCTGTTCTTGTCATCCCATAGACTAGCTATTGTAAAATAGAGGGATCAGAGGAATATGTGATGCACACATTTGACACATTTACAGTATTTCTATTATAATAAAAGTGACAAGCTGGGAATCTTGATGGTAGAGAATCTTCTACCATGAAATTTAGGGCAGCTATTAAAAAAAAAAAAAAAAAAGTTTAAACTGGACATACAGTATCATGCTCTGTTTCATTTGTTAGCTCTGAGGGACAATAGCACTTATAATGACACAGAATACCAGGAATATTTCATTGCTCTTCATCTAGAAAGTGCTATTCACATATATTTCAACTCAAACAAAAGACTATTTTCTCAGTGAATTAGTGAAAGATGCACAACAGGTCAATATTTTAATGATCTATTCACTAGCGGCATATTGCCGGCAATCAAAACTGCTTTTTACTGCCACTATTTTTACTGGCAATCTTTTTAACACAGTGCATGCAAATGACCATGTTAATGAGTAATTAATGCTAAATTATTTATTCACGTGCAACTCAATAAAATCTGATAGTTATAAAAAAATTACCACTTGTTTTTTTATCACCTACGCCAGGCTCGCTTTAGGTCGATTCTGACTATGTATATAATGGCTACTATTAAAGAAAGATATGTCAAAGAGATACATACATTATAGAGCGATCCTATATATGGTGTACCACTGTTGACTAAATGTTGAGATAAATTAATAGAAAATAAAACAACCTTTATTACATCAGAGTACTAAATAACAATGTACTTTAAGATACATTGGGAATCAAATTAGACTGCTAGATCTACCAGATCTAAAAATACAAAAATACAAATAAAGGTGTTAGCTGTGACAACTTTGCAGGTTCTTTTCTCTCATATGAAAGACAGGAAACGTAGGGTTCACTTATCAGGTTTATCATCAATAGACACCAAACAAACAAGAATAAAACAAAATACCTAACTCCCCTCTGGAGCGCTAGCTACCACTTTGTTAACTACTATCTACAAGCTGGAGAGCTAAGCTCTTTACCAACACAGAACCCTGTATTTGTGTAAGCAGCAACACCTGTAGCTCTCTCTGACATTGTCAGTGTGTGACACTTGTCCAGGAAACAGTAGGAGCTAGGGAGTTACTTGTACTGCTTTATTAAAGTAGCAGCTCATTAACTAGTCCCCAAGTGAGGAAAACGGGTTCCAGCCAATGAAGGTGCTGGAGGGTCCTAAATACCTCCTTTTAAACACTCCACCTTTGGCTACTTCACATAGGTCAGATTCATCACATTTCCATAAAGTAGAAATATTATCTAATTGTTAAAACAAAAAAATTATGTGTGTTAATAGCGAAAGAATAAGTAGTGATTCATAAATAATTCCACGATCCTAAATAAGGCACTTTTATTTTGTCTATAAAGTTGTTATAACGGTAAAATGGAGACGAATTCACGGACCTCTGCACAAAGTTTAAATGTCCTGGTCACTTGACATGTGAAATTTAAACAATACAGGGAGATACCGGCACCCCATACCGGGGCCTGTAACCCAGGAAGCAGGGGGTTCCCGAGGATGAAATGGTTGTTGTTCAGTTCCAGAGACCCCTTGCTTCAATACTGTGTTAAAATAAAATAAAAGCAGCTTCATTACTTTAGCGGCTAATGATGGGGTTAAACTAGAGTACCTGGTTTAATCGGAGTAGGGGGTGGGTGAAGAGGGTAGTTGCCCCAGAGCGGGTGGTTAGGCCTACAGGAAAGGTTGTGGGAGGGTTTAACCCATTCATTAACTTAGTGGTAGAAACCCCTCCCGCTACCCATCCAAGATGCCTAACAACTCACCCTGGGGCAACTACTCCCAATAAACATTAAAATACAACAACCCTACTAACCACCCCCTCTACTCCCAACAACTCTCCCTCTCCCACACATACAGTGAAAAATGCCTATTACCAAGATATGGATAATAGCACCTTTGCTCGTTCTCCTCATCTTCAGTGGGCACAAACAGTAAAATAAAAAAATAAAAGTGTGGAATTGGTTCCCACGATCTGATTGGCTGAAATACCATGTGACGCCGGCCATCTTGGATTTAGTGATGTCATCTTAAAGGCAAATGAAGCACAGCCATTCTGATTGGCTGGCATCATTCCCTTTAAGTGACGTCATTTAAAAATAAATAATTAAAGTCGGAACATGGTTTTAACAGCCAATCAGGTGGCTGTTAACCCTTTTGAGGCTAAACGTGATGTCACAAGCCCTATTTAAGGCCATGATTTATGGTCTATTTAAGGTCATTTGAGCCCAAGAAGATGACGAGACAACATCGGTTGGGATTTACCATGTGGCTTTTTGGATTGACAGATGAAGATAGAAGATAAAGAAGATCAAGAAATGGTGACATATGAAGATAGAAGAAGGTGATTAAAGAAATAAAAAAGAAGATTTGGGTACCTGATCCTGATCTTCATGGCAAATGGCATCGGATGCTATTGGAGGCCTCCAAGTTACATAAGCTTCCTGTTTCCCCGGGAGTCGGAGGGCCACCGCTTCTAATGGTAAGTAATATATTGAATGTTTGTAAATGTCTCTTTTTACAGTTTTTTTCATTGGATGTGTTTTTTTTTGGGGGGGGGGAGGCACATTGTCTGATAATATATTAATCTGTACCACTTTAGGGTACAGATTAGTACATTATTATGACAATATTTGGGGGGCATTTCTGGCTTGGTATTGCTGTTGGTTTTTTTACTTTCAGTTTCTTATGTGGATGTCATTGTTTTTTTTTTTTTCCTGCTTAATGGTAATACAATGTTTGCTATTGGTGTTCATTTGTAGTTAATGTTGTATTATGTTAGCTAACGCGTTTTATGGTTATTTCAGATATTGTTTGAATTTATTTCTTTGTATTTTAATGTTTACATTAATTCATGAATGTTGTAGTAATTAATTGGTTTGATTGGTTAGTGTTACTATTAATTTTGAGTTGGTTTAGTAATAATGTGGTTGGATTGGTTACATTATAACATAATTCGGAGTTGTTTTAGGAATTAATTGTTTTGATTGGTTAATGGTTTAATTAATTCATTGTTGATGTTATTGCTTGTATTCATTGGATTAGCTGGCTACTGTTTTATTTAGTGAAGTGTGTTTTTTTGGAGTTTAGTTATGTTTTATTATTGTGTGTCTTGTGTGTTAATGTATTGTAATTGGGGTGCCTATTGAGTGCTATAGAGGCTTATCATGCCCATATTATTATTATATGGGTATGATGTACCACTATACTACTCAATGGGTACAGGGTGGGTATAGTCAGTCAGGGGTGGGGGCTTAGACCTCCCGGGTTTGTATCGGGTCAGGGTGGGTTAACCCCTTAATGACTATAGCGGTTAGTAACCGCTAAGGTGATTAAGGGGTTAGGGGCCATTAGAATGTATTTAGTATGTACTGTATTCTGTGTATGCTTTCTTGCTACGGAGGACAGAAGGACCTGCTGTGTAAGTATAACTGTATTTATTTACTTTATTTATGTATGCTAATGCAGTGTTTAATAATGGGCAAATAATCTATTATCCATATCTGGATAATAGTTATTTTGCCCATTACTGTACTGTATGGGTTTGGGCGGAGGGGGGGGGGGGGGGGGGGGAGGCGTGTATTGATGTTTATTAAAATGTTTTTAAATATAAATTTCTTTCATAGTGTAGATGTACAGGGGGTCTCTAGATCTGAACTGCGTTGGTTTCAGGTCCAGGGACCCCCTGCTTCCCAGGATACAGGCCCCTTTATGGGGTGCCGGTATCCCTCTGCATTGAAATGTCCCGTGTCACGTGACCGGGACATTTCCTTGCATAGGAGATACCGGCACCCCATAAAGGTGCCTGTAACTCGGGAAGCAGGGGGTCCCTGGACCTGAAACCAACGTGGTTCAGCTCCGGAGACCCCCTGCACATCTACACTATGATAGAAATTTATATTAAAATAAATAATTTTCGGACGACATTTCCGCTGTGAGAGGCGGCTCTCTCAGAGCCGCTCTCTCTGCAGCAGAAATGAATCGCCGGTTTAGGCCTTTTCAGAGGCTCGATGCTCTCGCTGGCAGCAACTCGCCCGTTTTGGGAATTTTGCTATCACAGGTAATTGAGGCTTTCTGAATACCGTGATAGCAACCCCCCAAAAAACGGCATTTTAAATGCCCATGCGATAATTTTTATCAACCTTCTCTGAATGAGGCCCTTATTTGTATTGCATTACTAGCCCCTCAGGCATCAATAGGAGTAAAATACTTTCTATAATGATAATTATTTAATTATCCTAAAGATTAATGGAGGAAATAGGGCTTGTGACTACCTCATACACTGTATCTCCTCCATTATCACTAAATACTTGCAGGCAAGTTAAGTAATTTCCACATGTCTATGGATTCATCTTATACCGTATGTGCAATCTATGATACTTATTTTTTTCATTCTTTTTTAAAAGTAGTCATTTGTAACAAGGCACAATTTTTTCTACAGATATTATTTCCTAAAGTTTTTTCTTCATGCTGTAACAATCTTGTGCAAACTGCATCTGTACTCTGTTATATTTTCTATATATTGTATTAAAGTATGGCCAATATTTTTCTCAATATATATATAGCTGTTCTGACCCTATTTGAACAATATAATTACAGTTTGTTTGTGCAAATTTAATTTACATTTACTGTACATAGTCACAACAGATTTCCGAATTTTTTTGTAATTTTCTCAACATGAATTAACATGTGCAGCAGTTTTGCTAGCAGTGCTAACAATTACTAAATTATTTATTTATTTATAAAATGTTTTACCAGGAAGTAATACATTGAAAGTTACCTCTCGTTTTCAAGTACTGTATGTCCTGGGCATAGAGTTATGATGACAAATACATGGTTACAAATACATAGTTATAATGAGTGAAAAGGGTTACAGTACATTATATCCAAGACATTGCATGCAGTTAAAGATAATTTGTATTATAGGCGTATATAATAGTTACAGACCAAATTAAAATGTGAAACAGCTTTAGTTTTGAAAAAACTTAGGGGGCTATGCACTAAGCTCCGTTAAGTCACTTTTAGAGCGCAAAGTGCTCTTCGATCAGGATTTTTGGCTCAACCCGATGCACTAAGCAACGCAAACAGGCACTTTGCGCTCTAAAAATGACTTTTTTCAGGGATTTTTTCTAAGTCCAACTTTGCTCGATCGCAGCCCTGTTTGCGTGAAATTCTGCACTTAAGCGGGATGCACTAAGCAACGCAACCTTAGCAAACACGAAAGTTGAGTTGATTAGAACACGTCAGGTCAGAGTAGACGCAAAGAAATCTGGACTTAGAAAAAATTCTGGGTTTTTATTTTTGCATGCACAAAACCCATACAGCAGGCCGGCGGGTGTCCCTGGCTGACTCCGCAGGGGTCCTGACGGAGCCCAGGGTCACGCTTGTGTCCCCGGCTGACCCCGCAGGGGTCCGGGGGTCCCCGGCTCACCAAACAGGGGTCCCCACGGGAGTGCGGGGGTCCCTGCAGGAGTCCGGGGGTCCCCGCGGCCATCCCGGGGTCCCCACGGGAGTCCCGGGGTACCCGCGGGCCTGCGGTACCAATGTTGCACCTCCAAAAATAAAAAACAACCATTCTAACTAAATACACCCCCTAACACATACTATACAGTAATGGCCAAAATTACTATTATCCAAATATGGATAATAATGCATTTGGCCATTTTAAATACATATAAATTACAATAAAAACAATAAAAACATTTAACACTTATGTTTTACAGGCACCCACGATGAAGGCCGTCTTCATCCTCATCTTCATTCTGCCCATGCCCCTACGATGCTGCAAAACATGCACAACAATTACAATAGCCAATGTAATGTCCCCTAACCCCTTAATCACCATAGCGGTTATTAACCGCTACAGTCATTAAGGGGTTAACCCACCCTCACCCACCACTCGGGTGGCCTACATACCCTTCCACTCTAACCCCCCACCCTGTGAGGCCTAACCACCCTCACCCACTACCCACAAGGGAGGCATACCCACATACCCTTGGGGCCAATACACCCCCCTCACCCCCAACAGCTACAGTACAATAATGTGCCAAATAACTATTATCCAGATATGGATAATATATTATTTGCCCATTATGAAACACATAAAACATCCACAAATCAAAACATGAATTTTTAATCTTAAAACCACCACATTGCATGTTAAAATAAATACAGCAGCCATTGCAAATATAAAAAAAAACAAAATGCAGCTAAGCAAATGTCACACAATTGCATTGTGTGTACATGATGCAATTAATCAGTGCATCATATAACACTATGCAAAATATATGTAACAATAAAATATACTATCAACAATGTCCCAACAATGTCCCCTAACCACCCATGCCATCCTGAAAATCAATTAGAAACATCAATACAATTAGCATCAGTCAATTAATCCATTTCCTCAAACAATTAAAATACAATACAAATCAATTATACAATTCCTTATTCAATTGCTAAAGCCAAACCATTGCCAAAACAATTCTAATTTAAAGTAACCACCTTCATTCTAATGTAAGTACCATAAAGAAGCCTTTAGCTAAATACAAACTACATTATTCACAACAATGACAAAATAAAGCTGCTAAATACATTATCCATACATGAAAAGAACCTTAACATGAGCCAAACAATCACTTATTATCCCTGTATGTCTATCCATACAGAGAGATAAACATAACATACAGGGGCAATAATACAGCATCAAATACAATGCATTTACATACAAAATTCACATACAATACACCCATTCATTGTCCGTGAATGTATTATATACATAGATACATTAACGGACATTAAATGGGAGTGAAAAAATAAAAGACATGCATGAAAAATCATAAAAACCTGTAAAAGTAAAAATAATAAACTTTTCTTTTCTTTACTCACTCTCCAAAATCCAAGCGAGCCGGAAGCACAGGAACCAATCCACAGGTAAGCCATAAAATAAAAAAGCATAACAAATCCACGTCTGTGTCTTCTTTCTTCTTTGGGGTCTTTTGGGGTCTACTGGGGTCTTCTTCAATCTTCTTCAATCTTCTTCCGGCTTCTTCCGTCTTCTTAGGCCACGCCCTTTTTCTCTTCTTAGGAGGGGAGATGTTCCCTCCTCGGCGACTAGCTTCAAAATGAGGCGACATAGGCTTTTATAGGCCTATGATGTCACATTTTTGTCAAATGTTTCACACGGTCCTGATTGGGCCGTGAAAAACATGTGATTTGTCCGATGAAAAAAAATGATGACATCATTTAAAGGCAATGAAAGCACAGCCAATCAGAATGGCTTCGCTTCAATTGCCTTTAAGATGACGTCATTAAAAGAAACTTGGCCGGTCTCACATGGTACGGTAGCCAATCAGAGCGTGGGAAATACATCCCAACTCTGATTGGCTCTAGTACCATGTGACAGGCTTTCAAAGACGTCCAATCCGTTCTCCCCCAAGCCTCTGTCACATGGTCTACTAGCCCTTGTGAGCTCTACCCAATAGGAAGAGCCCAGGGTCAAATGGGATTTTGAGGTCTAAGATCCTCTCTAGCCAATCTTTGATTGTACGCCATAGCGGAGCTAGCCGAGGGCAAGACCACAGCATATGTAACAGATCAGCGGTGTCTCCACATTGTCGTGGGCACAATGGGGAGTATCCTTTAGTACATTTTGATAGTTTGAGTGGGGTCAGATACCACCTCATCAGGGCCTTATATGCGTTCTCCTTTAATGTTGTACATATGGAGCTCTTGGCAGCTGCTGTTGCTATTTGGGTCCATTCATCCACTTCCAAAGTCTCACCTAGATCCACTTCCCATTTTATCATGTACAGTAACCTAGTTTGTGGGAGACCTTGGTGTCAGAACCGACTACTTCTCTATACAACTGCGATGTGAGTCCCTTACCAGTTGTCTCTCTAAGATAGAGCTTCTCAAATGTCGTCAATGGGGGTGTGGGTTAGATTTATTATAAAATGCTCTGATCTGGAGGTATCTAAAAAATTCTGAGTGATGGAAAATTTTATCTCACCTAATTTGCTCAAATTAACGAAAAAAAGACGGTGCAAAACAGCGCTAAAAATTAATATAAATGATAACAATACTTGAAATAAATATTGCAGGCAGCCTGGCAAATACTGACTGTACAGTCAGAAAATGAACCACAGAGAAAAGAAAGAATTGCCGGCGCCAAATCAGTCCTTTAAATAATAATAACCAAACCGTCTCTTGAAAAGTCCCAAAAGTGTCCTTGAACAAACAGGCAGTGAAGGGGTCAATGAACGGCTCACACCAAATAATAGTGCAATATGTAAAAAAGAGAAGAAAACAAACAGATAATGGTGCAGTACGCCAAAAAAGTTGACATTAAAACATTAAAAACTCACACATGACAAACATAACACACAATGACAGACAGACAATAGCAAGGCTATAATCCTAACAAAAAGCTATTTATTAACATTGAAATACTGGGTCCGGAGGATACAGCACTTATGTCCAGAGGGGTAAAATTGAAACCCTACTTACAGGACAGTAGATAGTAAAAGCAGTGAAGCTGAAGATCGCTCAGGTGCTCCTCTCTGATGATAACTGGAGCTCCTTTAGGGATTGCCTCGTGTGGGGGATGGATGTTGGGTCGCACGAAAACCGGAACTTCCGGGTGGATGTGACGTCACACGCCGCGGTGTTACCGAAATCGCTGCTCCTCTTCCTCTCCTTTCCCCCCACAGCCTACACAACTGCTGCCAATATCCTCCACAACCAAACAGACAGCTCTAAAAACAGAATAATCTCCCAACGACGTTTCATGCACATGCATGCACTTCCTCAGGGGGTGTGACTTGCCCTGACAACCAGCAGTTTATATACACTGCATGGGTGGTTCTAATTGGCTAATTAGATGACACAGTGTTAGTTTAACCCATCAATTGCCATGGTGAGAGCTAGACAACATAAAAGCTTGCTAAACATACATTACACAACATTAAACAGCACATAAAAACATTAAAACATTAAAACATTTAAAATTGAATCTTAAAATAATAAATAGTGGGGCTGACAGAAAATGAACATAATATATCATATTATAAAAAGGCTTTTAATTCAAAGTCTACTGTATGTTCAGCCCTCTAGGGAATAGTGTTTTTAGTTCGTAAATCCAGTATGCTTCACGCATACTTGCCTGTCTTAATCTACTCCCACCTCTTAGACTGGGCTGAACCACTTCAATGGCCTGGCAGCGCAAACCTTTAAGATTTTTATTATGGCACAAAAGAAAATGATGGGAGACACTATGTGTGACCAATCCTTTCTTGATGTTATAAACATGCTCATAGATGCGTCTCTGGAAGGTTCTCCCAGTTCTGCCAATATACTGCAAGCCACAAGGGCATTGAAGCAAGTATATTACAAAGGTGGAATGGCAATTAATAAATGTCTTGATGGGATAGCTTCCAGAGGTTACATTAGATGTAAAATGTTTAGCATTCATACTGTAGGAGCAAGCCACACATTTCGCACAAGTGAATAATCCTTTTGAACCCCCTATCTTTTTCAGTTTCTGTTGCTTAACTGGACAACTCGGGGCTAATTTAGATTTTAAATTATTAGCCTTAGAGAATATAATTTGGGGTTTTTCTGGGAGAATGTCCACCAATATATCATCTTTTAACAAGATGGGCCAATATTTGTTTCTAATCTGTTTTATTTTAGGGGCCATCTCGTTATACTGGGTAATAAAAGCAACTTTATTATTACATTTTTCTGTTGTGTCTTTTTTCTTATTATTATATTTGAGTAAAGTATCTCTTTCTATTTTAGTAACTTGTTCAAATGCCTCATCTAAGAGACTCTCTGGATACTTTCTCTCAAGAAATTAACTTTTTAGGTCTTTTGCCTGCATTTTAAAAGTCTCATCCTCAGAGCAATTGCGCTTAAGGTGCACTAACTGGCCCTTAGGGTTATTACGCAGCCATTGTGGGTTGTGCTGACTATCTGCACGTAGATAATTATTAGCTTGTACTGGTTTGAAAAAAGTCCTGGTGTGAAGTGTATTCTGATTAATATAAATGTGTAAATCTAAAAAATCAATGTGCTCAGTGCTGTGATTGCAAGTAAATTTAAGGTTGTGATGATTACAATTTAAATAAGTGCAAAAGGCATCTAGTGAGGCTTGACTGCCTGACCAAACAAAAACACATCATCAATGTAGCGCCGCCAGAGCACCAGGCCCACCCCTAGAGGACAGTTGTTCCAAATAAATTCCTCCTCCCAACTGTCCATAAACAGATTGGCATAATTAGGAGCAAACCTCGTGCCCATAGCGGTGCCACATTTCTGAATGTAATAACGTGAATTAAAGGTGAAATAATTGTGAGTCAAAATAAACCAAATACTATCCACCAAAAAACTCCTTTTAATTGAAGAATAATTATTTCTATTTTCCAATATACGAGACACGGCTTGGCAGCCTAGTTTGTGATGAATCACAGCATATTAAGATGTAACGTCAGCCGTAGCCAATATATAACCAGGCTGCCATTCCAGATCTTTCAAAATTTGTAATATATGTGTCGTGTCTCGCAAATAGGATTTAACACCAGTGACTATAGGTTGTAAGTGATGATCAATAAATTGGGAAAGATTAGAAGTAAGTGAAGAAATACCAGAAATAATAGGTCTACCAGGGGGTGAAGTAAGACTTTTATGAATTTTAGGTATAAAGTAAAACAAAGGAGTGCGAGGAAACTGAATAGACAAAAAGTCAAACTCATCCTGACATATAGCCCCACTATTCAAGCCAGTAGTCAGCAGATCCCCTAATTCTGCCTTAAAAATGCACCAAAGGGTCACATGCAAGGGGAGGTATGTGGTCCTGTCTCCCAATAGTTTCCTGGACTCTTGTATATAATAGTCCTTGTCCATGACCACAATGTCTCCACCCTTATCTGCAGACTTGATGACAATAGAAGCATTACTTTCCAAACTCTGAACAGCCTCTTTCTCTTGAACATTAAAATTATCATGCCTAATTTTATATGTTCGACACGAATTCTCCAGATCCATATTAACCATCTCCACAAAGGAACTTACAGTACCAGATGTCCCTGTCAAAATTTAGGGTAAAAGGTTGATGGTTTCCTGAAGTTCCTATGTGGAGGATTTTCTATACTACGAACCTCTCTAGGTGGATCTGTTTGGTTTGATATGGCATCCCTTGCAAAATATTTCTTTAGGGCTAATTTTCGGGCAAATTTATGGACATCTATGAATAGATTGAAACTGTTAGGCCCTCAGACAGGAGCAAATGTTAGACCCTTACTCAATACCTTTTTTTTTCAATATTTGTCAGTGAATACTGTCTAATATTGAATATATTTGGAAATTCTTTCTTTTTCTTTATTCGATTTCTACTAACACCTCCTCTTCTCCCTCTGACCCTGTCTTTCTTTTCTTGTAGTTGGGAGGAGGTCGGGGTTCTAATGGTAGTTTTACTATTTCCACTTCTGGGAATATGTGTTCTCTCTCCTTCCTCCATTCTAAAAAAGAAAAATTGGGTTTAATAGCCGGTGTGGGGAGTGTAGTGTAGGAAATGCTCTCTGCATCGCTCTCGAACCCTATGTCGGACAGCAACGTGTATCTGTTGCTGACCGCAATGGGCACCGACTGAGGTAATACCAATGCATCATAGCGTTCTTTTGCTCTCTTTTGTTGCAAATAGAGATTCTTGTCATGCAAAGGTAATTTAGCATTTGGGCCATTCCTCATTTCTTTATGTAAAAATTTGCTTCTAACAGCTCTAGAGTCCTTAATGCTGGTGGAATGGAATTCTTTTGTTCTACTGTTTTTGTATTACTTTCTTTAGATTTTTTAGCCCAATCTCTTTGACAGCCCGTATCATAGTCCTGTTTATCTCTAAAAAACTTTTTTTGTTTAGTTTGAACTATTTCAAGTTCTGCCTGATCCAACCTTTTTTTAATAGTTGGTTCTAATAAAAGTAGATCGTTGTTATCCTTATACGGATCTTGCTGGATTTTCATCTCTAAAATCTGATCATCCAATTCGGTCAGGGTCTTTCTTCGCTGATGTACCAATAGTTTCATGAGAGCAAATGAGCACTGATCAAGTATCTCATTCCACTCATTCATGAAAGTATCATTATGTGCATCTGCAGTGGGTTTTTTGCGAACTCTAAGGCCCCTTGGAATGCGGTGGTTCTCCAAATACTTGCTCAGTGTGGTAGCCTCCCACCATTGTTTTTTAGAGATAAACAGGACTATGATACGGGCTGTCAAAGAGATTGGGCTAAAAAATCTAAAGAAAGTAATACAAAAACAGTAGAACAAAATAATTCCATTCCATATATATAATTATACTAACAGTGGAGGTATATGCAGGCTAAGCGCTACCACCTAGTGCGCTGGCTAATCGGAGAGGTCTGTTGCCTTTTCTCAGTTAGAGTGTTTCGGAGCTTTCAATGGGAAGCACAACACTCTGACTACTTTCTATATGATATGGATTCGAGTACAAGACACATACTTTGTGACTTTGTACAATTGCTTACCAAGACAGACCTAGAGGTTCATTAATTTTTGAACCTGATGGTCTGGTAAAACTGTGTGTGTATACCTGCATATATTTGTATAAAGCTGGCTCAATTGAATATATCACCTACTATTAATGTTTGAGCACACACAAAATTTGGTAATACTCTCCATTTTCTATACATCTAGGAGTAGTCTTCAAACGACATAGAATTGTATTGGAACAACTACCACTGTTAGTATAATTATATAGCAGTGGGGCATCCTGATTGACAATAGTTGTTCCTAATTTACACTGTCAGTTTGAATTAGAGCACACAGATACCTCCTCCGTTTTTAATTTAATTATTTTACTCACTTTGGTTCACGTTAGAAATGCTGCAATAAATATATTTTAATCCATTTATTAATAAATAGTAACTTTTAATATAGGCATAGGTGTTTTCTTCAGTGCGGCGATTAGGGAGCGCTAATGGTTCCATACACATGACAAAGAGCAGGGGTGATAGGGGACAACCCTGTCTCTTTCCACTCCTGATCTTGAAAAGATCCGAATGGAAGCCCTTGTGTATGACTCTAGCTGTGGGGCCTGCATAAAGAGCCATTATGGCCATTACTAAGTTACTATCGAATCCAAATGCTCCAAGCGTATCTTTTAAGTATGCCCAGTCGATCCTATCGAAGACCTTTTTGGCATCTAGACTTAACACCATAAATTTTACCTTGTTGGAATTGGCTATTTCTAGCAGATCATTGATTCATCGGATGTTATCGGCCGCTTGTCTATCCTTAACAAAGCCGACTTGATCTGGGTGTATCAGTCTAGGTAGGATCTGACTTAATCTATTGGCAATCAATTTGGCGTAGATTTTGATATCTGTGTTAATGAGTGAGATGGGCCTATAACTCCTTCAATCAAGCGGATCTTTTCCTGGTTTATGGATTATTGATATTGATGCCTGGAGCATATGTTCCGGAAAGGGACTTCCTGCTAAGACGGCGTCAAACATTTTAAGAAGTTGGGGGCTAATATTTTATTAAATTTCTTGTAATATAAGCCTGAGAAGCCATCTGGTCCTGGGGCTTTTGAGGTGTTTAAATTGTCGATTACTAGGGAAATCTCTTCTAAAGTAAACTCTCTACCTAAACTCTCAGGGAAATATCAGCCTGGGATGTTAACAATAAATTCAATTCGATTTTTACATCTTTCAGCTTTGTAAGGATGACTGGATTATTAGTTTGTTTATGTTTGTCTGAGAGGTCTTTTAGTTTAGTTTGTAACGACCAGATCTTTGCCTCTCTTTCCTTCTTTCTCCTACTGTAGAGGCTATACCAATAAGAATCCCCCTTAGTGTAGTCTTATTGGCCTCCCAAAGGGATAGGTGGGAGCTCACCGAACCAGCGTTAATCTTGAAATATTGTTTTATTTCTTCCGCTATTAATTGGGAAATCACTGGGTTTTTCAAGAGGGATTCATTCAGTTTCCAGTTTGCTCCAGGTCTGTCTAGAATTAATTGTGTGCACCGTAGCTCTATAGGTGCATGATCTGACCATGAAATATCATGGATCCCGGTATGGGAGATCTTTGGGACCAGTTTGCTGGAGACAAAGAAGTAGTCGATCCTGCTTTAAGTCGAATGAGGGTGTGAGAAAAATGTATAATCTCTGTCATGGGGATGTTGCTCCCTCCAGATGTCTAAAAGATTATTTTCTTTCAGGCCCAGCCGCAGAGCATTTTAGATATTTGTGGCATACCGCTGTGGTGGGCCCGATTTATCGAGTTTAGGATTAAGGATTGTATTCAAATCTCCAGCTACTATTATTGGACCTTGTGCGACTTTATGCAGCTTGTTCAAAACTAGCGTGAAGAAGGTAGGGTCGTGATTGCTTGGGGCGTATATCGACGCTAATGTTAGCACTTGGGCATTTATTGAGCCTATTAATATTAAGTATCTACCATCCTTGTCTTTAATTATCTTTTCAGTTTTAAAAGGACACCTATTGTGAAAAATAATCGCTACCCCTTGTTTTTTCTTGGAGGAAGATGAGAGGTAGAATTGCCTGAAATGTTGGTGCTAAAATGTGTCTCTTGGACTTGTATAATATCAGCCTGTTTCCTCTGATAGTCTGCAAATGCCACTTTCCTCTTACCAGGACTATTCATCCCTTTTACATTATGGGATAGAATTATCAACCCCATTGTGAGGTGTCTAGCTGAACTATCTCAACCAATGTGTATATAGTGGGGTGTGGTGATTTGTGCTTTACCTTTTCATTTTCTGTCCATGTCCTAGAGGAATCTTTGGCGTGGACTTCAGCACCGAGCGGATCTTGTGGCCAACCAGGGGGTGGGAAGGAAGGAAAAGAAACACAAAATAACAATAAAAGAAACAACTGTGGAGATCCATCTGAGGCCAATGGCCCCTTTGGATCTCTTGCCTTTAGGAGAGCGTTGGAATCACCGGCATCTTTAACTGTTGTATGACTAACCGGACTAATCCGGACCTGCTCTATCCAAAGGTCTTTGTGGCATGCCCTGCTATTAGCCAGGATATACTCTTTCGGCCACATAGCAGCAGCCAGGGAAGGGAGAGTCCCCCCTTCGACTCTGCTGATTATAAAAACTAGTGTATACTAATCAACCTCAACTCAAATAATGAATAAACTCCTCCTAAAGAACCTTTTGGGTTTTTTTGTTTGTATGTCCCCACTTAGAACAAATGTAACCTCAAGTTTGGCAGGTAAACTGCTACCAACTGTCGTAAACCAACCGGCTGCCAGGATTTGTACTGCGTTTTCCTAGGACGGGTAGAGTGCCCCTCTGTATTACCAAAGTCATCCTCTTCCCTCTATACCTCCTGATTCAAATTTTATCTAGAGTCAACCTATAACTAACGTGAATCAACCACAAGGAACTATTACTAACCATATGTATATGCCCGTCTGACCTCAGCCTTTAAGAACCGTGCAATACCATATTTGTACTTAGGCTGTTTGTGTGGAACTGGGTTATCTAACTAGTTCATCAGTGGGAGACCGTCATTTTTGAAACTATTATTACAGATGTCTGGCCTTAGATAAAGCTGGTGTCATCCAAGGTATGTGTTCTACCACCCACCTACCGTGTTGTGTACTGCAATTGTGTCCTGACGGCTTTTGTGTAATCAGGAGAATGCCACTGATTCTTGCATATACAGTGTCCATTCTATTGGTATATCTCCCCATGATACACCCCAGGTAAGGTAAGTGTAAGTCATCCCCCCCCGCACCCCACCCCATGTACCCCGCACCCCCTCACAAGCTCATTGCCGAACCCAACTTGCGTATCTCTTTTGGGAGTAAGGCATTACTGCACAACTGTGCAGCCAAAGGCAGAACCCCCCACACTCAAGCGCATGGGAGGTAGCAGTGTATTCACTATAGTCCTGCTTCTCTCTTCATCCTCCTTCTCATAAGTTGGCAGTGCTTCCCTGCAGGCGCCCGTGTGCTGCTCCCTCTGTCTTTCCCAATTTTGTCCTCTGGCTGCTCATCTATGTCAGGGCACATGCCGGGGGGGGGGGGGGGGAGGAGGAAGGTGGGGGGGCACCCTCCGGCCCACATGGTGTCTGCTGTAATAGTCCCGCCGCGGGTGCACTACCCAGGCTTTCCACGGACACATAAGAAATTTTTGTCCCTGGTACACCAAGATGGCCACCAATCCTGGACGAAAGTTTGAATTGCCCAACTTTATTACCGTCTCCCGCTGACAAATGAACAGTCTATTGGCAATGCCCTTTTAAGACTTAATTGATTCTTGATAGACATCAATTAACGGACTTTTCTTGCGATTTGCTTCTCTGGTGTGTCACTCTGTTCCAGCCCGGCTCAAGGGAGGAGGTCTCTGCTTCTTCCAGGTCAGTGTCTTTTCCTTTCAGGCCCAACTTTTGCAGGAACCGGTCTTTATCTTCTAGACTTTGCAGGGTGTGTGCTGCTCCGTTCTTTAGAACAAGGAGACCGAAGGGGAAAACCCAACGGTACCTTATGCCTTTGTCTCGAAGAAGTCTGGTTACAGGCATGAGGGACCTCCGCTTAAACAGAGTAGTGGGAGCAAGATCCTGGAAAATCAGGAGTTTGACCCCCTCAAACTCCACAGTACCTGAGGCTCTGAAAATTTGTCACACTGCCTCCTTTATTTTAAAATAGTGGAGCCGCAAGATTATATCTCTCGGGGGGTCATTTGGTTGAGGTTTTGACCTGAGGGCCCGGTGACATCTATCTAGGTGCAGGTCTGATTATGGCTTATCCGGGAATAGGCTTGTCAGCCATTTTGTGATAAATTCCTTAGGATCTGCAAACTCCTCAGAGACGCCTCGCACCTTGATATTGTTCCGGCGGTCTCTGTTTTCCGCATCCTCTTGTTTGCTAGAGAGGTCATTTATCTGTGCTTGCAGGTTGGCCGTGGTTTTCTCGGTTTTGCATATTGCTTTGATTATGGAGTCCAGCCGTGTTTCCAGCTCATTCGTTCTGGCGCCAATGCAATTGATGTCGCGCCGCAAGTCTGATAACTCTTTGTGCATGTATGCTTTGAGCTCGTTGCAAAACTCCCTCATAACCTTTCTGGTCATTGCCTTTGTGTCCCGAGCCTCCGATTGCTCAACCGGCTCTTGTTCGTCTTCTGACTCTGAATCCGCATGCGGTGATGGGGTCCCCGCTCTGTTTTTGCGCGCCGAGTCTGATTTATTTAAATAAGTTGTGAGTACTGCCGCAGCACGACCCGTTTTTGGTCTCGTCGGCACCTTGAGATCTTCCCCTCTTTTAATAGGTGTCTTTCATGTTGTTTGTAGTAGTTTTTATAATACTTAAATGCTGTGAAGTTGCCGAAGGGTATGGAGCTCACACTCTAGGCATCCATTCCCTTTGCCTTCGCGCATGACCTCCAGGCAAATCTTTTTTTGGGCTGGTGGGAGTTGTTCCACGTGTTTGGAGATACTGTAGAGACCCCTTTAGACATCGCATCTTATTTTATAAACGTTACATAGATGATCTTATTTTTATTTGGAAAGGGGGAGCACATTCATTTTTATTATTTATTAATCACTTAAATGATAGTAATCTAAATTTACCCTTTACGCACAATTATGATTTTCACCATATTCATTAGTTGGATTTGCTTTTGTTTACTGATCAAAACAAGTCCATTCAAAGTGACATTTACAGAATGGCTAATTCTCGTAACACTTTCTTAAGAGCTGACAGCTGCCACCCCAAGTCCCTTATACGAGGAATCCCAAAGGGACAATTCATTCGTATCAGACGAAATTGTTCAAATTATGAAGATTTTGAAATACAATCTAAAGATCTAATTTACAGATTTCTAAATAGAGGCTACAATAAAAAAATACCTCTATAGGGCATTTGAAGAAGTAGCTATAATGGATAGGTCATCTCTGTTTAAGGATAAAAAATCAAATAATAATAATAATAATATAAAAAAAGAAACAAAAATAAATCGACACCACAACATACTCCAATGTTCATTACCAAATATAGTGTTCAATCAGAACAAATAAAGAACATCGTCAAACGACATTGAAGTATGCTGTCAGTGGACCTAGTACTAAAAACCATAATTCAGGAGGGACCAAAATTTGTATTTAGACAAGCCAGGACTATTTCCCATTTTGTCTCACCTAGCTTATTTCAGTCAGAGAGTATGGCACATACATCATTGCCAGTAGGAAGCCTCAGATGCTCAAATTGCAAGATTTGCAAATACATGAATGTTGGTCCCAGTTTTTCATCCACAGTGACGGGTCGGCAGTATGGAGCCAGAACGTTTATTAACTGCAATACGCATTTTGTGGTCTATCTGCTGACCTATCGCTGTTGAAAACAATATGTGGATTGCACTATTAAAGCTCTCAAAACAAGAAACATGGAACATGTGCAACTCATAGAGAGGGGTGATTTGACGCATCCGGTGTCAAACCATTTCTCTTCCTGTAGCTCTGCAGGTTTAGGGGCATTTTCCTTTTCAGGAATTGAACAGGTACCACAGTCGATCAGAGGTGGAAATAGAGTTAATGCTTTAGATCGCCGGGAATTATTCTGGATATTCACTATAAAGACGAGAGTGCCGTTTGGGTTAAACTCAGACTGGGACCTTGGTCCGTTCTTAGAGAATTAAGTTCACATATTGAGATATCTTGCACTCTCTTTCTCTCTTGTAGTTTTATATTCTGATATAAGACATTTGATCTGATATATTATTTTATCTGGAGTTATTTGATTATCCTTCTTGCGGTCCTATTCTCTATCCAAAGCTCTGTAAATCTCTGCATCTTCTAAAAGTCTAAAAAATCTAAGCATAGGCACTAAGTTTGCCATACGGATATTCTGACAACAACTTCCACACGAATTCATGGCATATACAGTATTCCTCAATTAATATTATTATTGTTATTTTTATATAAAATTGGTTAGGATACATACTTTAATCTAACAATTTTTGTTATTACATAATACTATTAAAACTATACATTAAGATCTTTTTACCATGTTACGTGTGGTGGTTATATTACTCACATTCATGAATATGGATTAACATATGGCCATACGTATATGTGTGTGCAGGTGTATGTGTGTGTATATGTACATGTATGTGCATATGCATACGCATATATGTGTATATATATTGTATCTATACTTAGCTGGGATTCATTTTCCAATATGGTGTGCAAGAATTATGTATGAATGTGGACTAAAACATTAAACATTTTAAATGCACCCTATTTTCTTAGGAATAAAATATGCTCCTAACACTTTTCATAGCTGCACTTCCATTTCAAATGTGTTGAAATTATTATCATTTTGTTTTAATGGTTGAATTGATGGTCAGCGAATTAGGGAAAGCACTAGATCATTGACTGTAATGCCATGTAAAATATCCTACAGCATTACTGTTACAAAACGTTTGATATATAATAAAAAAAAAACATTAATCACTGTCAATACTGCACACAAGCCATTATTAATTAAAAAGCAGAGAAATGTATTTCTTTAAAAGGAAAAAAAATGCACATGTGGCTTTTTTCTTTGCTCCCCTCTCTACACTTCCTTTTCTTCTTTCTGTTCTTTGACAAGAATTATCTGTCAGATCATATTATTTTAATAAAACAAAGCAGATGTATGATTAACTTTTAAAGGCAAATTTCTTTCAATATCTTTAGTATTTTATGATAGGAAATATGTGTTTTTTTTTTCCTTTTAAATGTGAGTCTGATCACATGCTATGAATTTAAATGTTTTTCAGCTATGTGAATGATGAGAAGCACAAACCTACTGGAGTATTCTTTCAAGGTCTAATTTCATGTATTGTACCTATAGGATTCAATTATAATACTACATAACCTTAGGAAAATGCTGACAGAAGTGCATTTCCCTTTAACCAGAACACTGTGGTGTATTTAAACAAGAAATAAATCTGCTTACAAACCTTATCTTTTATACTCGACTAAAAGAGCAATATTTTGACATCATTCTTGATTTACATAGAAATAATCTTTCTTTAGCATTAACTTTAGACAACTGGTATGTGAGTACCATGTGCCTGGTACTTGCTTTATAGTTAACAGTGGTGATAAATTGTGTTCTTTTGATCCTATTGGGGCTTCCGAGTGTAGTTTGTGTCTTGAATCCACTTTCTTCTAATCAGTTCAATCTAAGCCTCTCCGAAGCCAGAAAGAAATTATTTTGGTGCTTCTAAGTTTAAGTGCTAATCCATCAAAGCTCCAGAACTGAGTTCTCAAGGCAACATTCTAAAGGATGCATCTGCTTCTCATCTGAGGTGCCCAGGACCCAGGGGTTAGATTTCTCTTGTTTAAAAATCCTCTTTATATATTTAGTCTGCATGAATGTATTGCGATTTTTTCAATCTAAAAGTAATACATATTGACATTGACAAACAAACCACTTAAAACCTATGTGAATTTTTCTGGATAATGAGACAGAAATTCCTGAATCACAGAGTTCATAAAGATACTGTATGAATTACATTTTTTTTTTAAGTAACATGGTTTATTAGCTCAATGTCTTAAGATTTTCAGTGGTTGTAACTATAAATAGTGGAAGTTAGTTAGGTGGGATTGCTGCTTTCTTGTCCATTTCTCAAGAGGCACAAAACTAAATATTAGGCCTAATGTATATATTGTAGATTTCTACTTTGTAAGAAAAAATGTGAGTAAGATTTATGGTTTATTTGAATTTTCTTCAAGGTTGAATAGGACACTGTGACAGGGCCTTTCCCCTATTTAAAAAGGCAGCACACACAAAGCCCGTCTGTAGCTGATGAGTCCAGCAGCAACCTGGTTAATTTCAGCTATAGTCAATTAGCCAGTCTACACTTGGCTCATCAAGCAGGTTTAAAAGTATGCTGCACAAACTGCATGGGGCTCTCTAGCACAGAGGATCTCTCTAGCACAAGGGAGGTGTGTGCTGACAGAGGGTGCACCCCATGGACACAACCCAGATCCAGACCCTATAAAGAGCCCCCTGCTTACAGGTACTGTACCTGTTTGAACTTTGTGGTCAGAGTTTGGTAAGAGGCTTATCTTCCCACCCCTGCAGATAGGGACTGGGAACTATGAGTTAGCCCTTACAAAGGGATAGGCTGTTTGTTTTGCATGTTGATCTAAAGCTGTACTGTTTAAAGCCACAGGCTAAATAAAAGCCAATGTTTATTTCCCCCAAATCTATGTCTCTCTGGTTATATCTATGCACTTGTCTCCTACATATGGTGTTAGAAATTGGGATGAGAGGTGGCTCTTACATTTTAAAGGGGCCCCGGAGACTGCCTGGGAAAATTGTTGTGCTTTTGTTTGCCTACAGTTCCTGCAAAAGCTTGAGCAACAAAATCAAGACCCACGTGCAGATGTGACCAGAATTAAAGGGCTACACAGCCAGACAGAAAAAATACACTGCACTGGAGAAAGCCACAGCAACACAGTCTGACTGAGGGAACTGTGACAGATGGTGACACACAAGTTACTGATTCTATGACCACCAAAAAAACCATGGGTTTTTAAAATGGCCACTCAGTAAAATAAAACATTTACCGTGATGCCTGTGAGAGCTATGAGCTATGCAAGTTAAGTCTGCCCACCGGTAGGACTACCAGATGAAGTTCTAGCATATTCTGAGAAAATCGCTGCACTAGTGCTACCTGAAGTCAGGAGGAAGAATGCACCTGATACCGCCAAAATTGAGGGCAAAATGTGGTGTTCATTTACTGAACCCGGCCACATGGAAGAGGGTCCATTTCCTGACCTATGAGGATACTGATGAGGAGGAAGATGTCTCTTATTTGTGGGTCCAGAAACACTACGCATCCACAAAACACCCCTAAGATAATGGAGCTGCCTGAACTCTGTACACACCAAAAAGACAGGTCTCTATGACCTTGAATATGCTTGGTGGCAGCAAAAGCAGGACCAGATGAATGACGAAAATGTCCGGCCTGCTACTGCAACTGCAAGAAAAGCATGGTCTTCAGCTGTGGTTAGCCTGAGCTACCCTCAAACGGGAAAAACATGTGACAGGGCCTTTCTCTTATTTAAAAAGCAGCACACATAAAGCCTGTTGGTGGCTGATGAGTCCAGCAGCAAGCTGGTTAATTTTAATAAGAGTCAATTAGCCAATCTCCTCCACCTGGCTCATCAAGCAGGTTTAAAAGTGTGCTGCATAAACTGCATGGGGTTCTCTATCACTGAGGATCTCTCTATCACAGGGGAGGTGTGTGCACACAGAGAGGAATCCCAAGAAACCAGACTCTCTATTCCTGGATGCAGTGGCCCCTGGAATCCGCCAGAGCATGCACCCTAAGGACACAAACTCAGACACAGGGAAATAATCTCTGATAAGAGGTACCCCTTTGGACTATGGGTCAAAGGCTGGTAAAAGGCATACAGTAGAGGTAACTCTTATTCGAACAAAAACCAGTGGCAATTCCCCAAAAAACCCAGGAAACACCCAGGTACATTCTGAATACAAGCCTTAAACTTTCCTTAAACTAGCCCCAGCATTTCTGCATTGATTAATGGCCTATCAGATTAACAGCGGGGGTCCCTGGCAGTCCCATTCAAACTGAATTGGACTGCCAGGGATCCCTGCTGTGTTAATCCTATGGGTCGTTAGTCAATGCAGAAATACCTTAAACGTGCCTCAAACTAGCCCAGAACATACCCAGCACATACCCAGCACATACCCAGAATGTAACCCGGCTAGTTTACGGCAAATGTTAGAATAAACGTTGCCTCTACTGTATCCTCCCAGCACTGCAGATAGAGACTGCAGATAGAGTGTGAGTAATCCCTTACAAAGGGATACGCTGTTTGTTAATTTTGAATGCTGATTTTAAGATGTTTGGGTTATTTGTATGCTGCCTTAAAGCTGTGTTGTTTTTGGAAGCTACGTGCGAATTAAAAGCCAATGTTTATTGCCCGCAAATATGTCTCCTTGGTTATACTTCTGCACTTGTCTCCTACAGACCCCTAATTTACAATATGAAACGAACCCCCGAAACCATATTTTTTATCATGGAAGTGTTAATACAATAATTGGTTCAAGGAAAAGATCTAAGAAACTGTAAGGAATCAGGGAGCACGTCCCCCGCGGCGCACTCCCTCCTTACCTGATGTCTTGCACAACCCCGCTCTCCTTACATTGTGTGCGCTCCCGCAGTGTCACATCCGCAGCTACTCCGGTCACGGACCGCCCCGCTGATGCGTCACACGGCGTTCCTATGCGCACATGCACGGCTAGGGCAGTACACGCACGCTCAGTGAGAAGCTGCCAGCACCTCCCACTGGGAGGGAACTCGGCCGTACACCCGCGTGACGTCAGCGCTCCGCGACGCGCATCGCGCACGCGCGCGGGTTGCTCGGCAACCAAGGCAATCACCAGGAAAGCATGACCTGCAGGCTGTTTCTAATTACTGCTGCTCGGACACCATTGGAGGACCTGATCACACCCTTGCAATGTAATTGGATCCTCCCTGCATATATACCTGCTCCTGTCTGGCATTCCTTGCTGAGCATTTACTCCTGTTTATGCATTGTGCTCACCGCTGCTGTTTTGTGTTGCTTGAACTTTGCTTGGCCTGACCTGTCTGTTTCCTGATACTTGAACCTGGCTGTTCTTTGGACTCCTACCTTCTCCAGCACTTTGAACCCGGCTTCGCTCTCGACCATTCTACCTTCTATTACCCTGGACCTTGGCTACGGAAATCTACTATCCTCTACTCTCCAATCCCGGATCACGGCAAGTACCCTGACTACCCTGACCTCTCCAACCCTACGACGCGGTACGACTTGGACTACGCATTCCGGACAGGACGGCGTGGTTGTGGGTCGGTGCCTTTCTATCCCCACCTCAGCCCCGCGGTCTTCCGTCCTGTTTGTGGTGAGCGCAGCGTGACAATATGCTCAGCCCAACAAACATGGACGCCGCTGAGGTGGCCCGACGCCTAGACACACATGAGGAATGCTTCCGGCAACTTACCGATCATTCACGCTTAAGGAACAACTAGTCACCCAACTCAAACAAGACGTAGATACCCTTACCGAGCAAGTCAGACGCCTGACCGTATCTACAATCAACGCCGCGCCACTTGCAACCATTCCCGCACTCACGACACATACCACTGAGCCAAGATTACCTACGCCCAACCGGTATGCTGGGGACCCCAATGGTTGCCGAGGGTTCCTGAACCAGTGCTCCATACAGTTTGAGTTACTTCCCTCGCACTTCCCTTCCTCACGATCAAAAGTCGCATACATACTCTCCTTGCTGACGGACGCCGCTCTAGGCTGGGCATCCCCTATCTGGGAGCAACGCCCCGATCTGACTTCAAACCTCGCCCTCTTCATCGTCGAGTTCAGAAGGGTGTTTGACACCCCAGTGCGTAAGGTTACCGCCGCATCTACTCTGCTTAATATTTCCCAGGGAGACCGGACTGTGGCTCGCTATGCCCTGGATTTTCGGACGGTGGCGACGGAGACCGGCTGGAACGATGAGGCCCTATCTGCAGCCTTCTGGCAGGGTCTGTCCGAACGTCTGAAGGACGAACTGGCATCTCTTGATCGCCCTGCCGGATTGGAGAATCTGATAGACCTATGCATCCGCATGGATCAGCGTCTACAAGAGAGAAAGATGGAAAATAACAAACAACCTCGAGGTATACAATCTTCCTCTTTTTCCACCATAGGCCCTCTACTCTCCACAACTCCCATCCTAGACGAACCCATGCAGCTAGGAGGGACTACTCTTTCACCTGTTGAGAGGCAACGGAGAAGACGAGCGGGCTTGTGCCTCTACTATGGCAATAACGGACACCTGGTGTTCAACTGTCCCATTAAACCGGGAAACGCCAAAGCCCAGTGAGTATAAGGAGGATCACGCTGGGCACTGCAACCTTTCCCCCTCCTCAACCCTCTACTAGGATTTACCTACCCATCTCCATATCCGGTGAGACCTTCACAGTACAGACACGGGCCTTTCTGGATTCGGGGTCAGGGGGAAACTTCGTTGACCAAGATTTCGCAATCAAGAATAAGATACCGTTGGTACCCAAAGATCGACCGGTAGCCCTTGAAGCCATCGACGGACGACCCTTGCAACCTGCGTTCATTTCCTTGCAAACTGTGCCCCTTAAGATCTCGACCGGTGACGCTCACTCCGAGACCTTAACACTGGATATTATCCACACTCCCTCCACGGACGTTATTCTAGGACTCCCATGGCTCCGGATCCACAATCCAGTCATCGACTGGACAGAGTCCACGCCTCTACGTTGGAGTTCCTATTGCTTGGAACATTCCATAGCTACTCCTAAATCGGTGGCAGGTCTGGAACTCACGGATCCTGACAGGATACAGCTACCGGAGATATATGAAGAGTTTCGCGACGTCTTTGACAAACGCCAGCCAGAGGAACTTCCGCCACATCGTGCGTACGATTGCCCAATCGATCTTCTACCCGGTACCATGCCCCCGAGAGGAGGATCATACCCATTGTCCATACCTGAGACTCAGGCTATGAGACTATATATCCAGGAGAATCTTCAGAGGGGGTTCATTCGTAAATCCTCATCACCTGCGGGGGCGGGTTTTTTCTTCGTCAAGAAAAAGGACGGAACCCTCAGACCCTGCATAGACTATCGCAGTCTCAACAAACTTACCATAAATAACCGCTACCCCCTTCCGTTAATAACAGAATTGTTTGACAAACTCCAAGGAGCTAAGATCTTCACCAAGCTGGATCTCAGAGGCGCCTATAATCTGGTCAGAATCAGACAAGGAGACGAATGGAAGACAGCATTCAATACTCGCGACGGGCATTACGAGTAACGAGTTATGCCGTTTGGGTTGTGCAATGCCCCTGCGGTCTTCCAAGACTTTGTTAATGACATCTTTAGAGACCTTCTGGACCGTCATGTGATTGTATACCTGGATGATATATTAATTTTTTCCAGATCCATGCCGGAACATACTACTCACGTCAAACAAGTCTTGCAGCGCTTAAGAGAGAACCACTTATTTGCTAAGCTTGAGAAATGCCATTTCCACCAAAGATCTACCTCATTTCTCGGCTATATTATATCAGACACTGGACTCGCTATGGACCCCAGCAAGGTAAAAGCTGTACTCGAATGGCCCTGTCCTCTCTCCCTCAAGGCTATCCAAAGGTTCCTCGGCTTCGCCAACTATTACCGGAGGTTCATTCAAGGATTCTCATCGGTAGTAGCACCCATCACGGCGCTCACTCAGAAAGGAGCTGACCCTACTAAGTGGTCTAACGAAGCTCTCCAGGCCTTCGAGAGGATAAAGACGGCATTCGCCTCAGCACCCATCTTGGTACACCCAGATCCTTCATTACCATTTTCCTTAGAGGTAGACGCCTCCGATATAGGAGCAGGTGCTATACTCTCCCAGAGAAAGAATCCTCAAGCTCCACTTCACCCCTGTGCGTATTTTTCTAAAAAAAATTCCTCCGCTCAAAGGAATTATGACGTGGGTAACCGGGAGCTCCTCGCGATCAAACTGGCCTTGGAGGAGTGGAGACATCTACTGGAGGGTACGGAGACACCTGTCACAATATTAACAGACCATAAGAACCTACTGTACATTGAGGGAGCACGGCGACTCGGGTCTCGCCAGGCAAGATGGTCCTTATTCTTTACACGCTTCAACTTCCTCATTTCATATATCCCAGGCTCTAAGAACATTAAAGCCGACGCGTTGTCTCGACAGTTCCTGGTAGAGGATAGCAGGGTGGAACAGCAGGAGACCATTCTTCCATCCACTTGCATTGTGGCAGCCAGTACTTTCAACGCCTTGCCTGATATTACCAAGGCTCAAAACAACATCCCAGCAGGACTCAATGTTCCAGAAGATCGTTTGTTCACTCCACTTCTTTACCAGAGGAGAGTCATGGAGTGGGGACATTCATCCAAGACAGCTGGTCATCCTGGCACCAAAAGAACTACTGAGCTCATCGAACGCACGTTCTGGTGGCCCAATATGCGGAGGGACATACGAGCTTTTGTATCTTCATGCGCTATTTGTGCACGGAACAAGACGCCACACAACAGACCTGCGGGTCTTTTTCATCCATTACTGATCCCGGAACGTCCATGGACACACATATCTATGGACTTTATTGTGGAGTTGCCTAAATCTAAAGGCATGGACACCATACTCGTAGTGGTGAACAGGTTTTCAAAACAGGCACACTTCATTCCCATGAAAGGTCTACCCACCGCATCAATGTTGTCCGACGTTTTTATCAGGGAGATCTTCAGGTTACATGGTACTCCCCGGAACATAGTATCTGACAGAGGATCCCAATTCATTTCACGATTCTGGAGAGCGTTCTGTAAGAGTCTGGACGTCACACTACATTTCTCGTCAGGCTATCACCCCCAGACCAATGGGCAAACTGAACGCACCAATCATAAAATGCAGGCAAAAGACCTAAAAAGTAAATTTCTTGAGAGAAAGTATCCAGAGAGTCTCTTAGATGAGGCATTTGAACAAGTTACTAAAATAGAAAGAGATACAGTACTTTACTCAAATATAATAATAAGAAAAAAGACACAACAGAAAAATGTAATAATAAAGTTGCATTTATGACCCAGTATAACGAGATGGCCCCTAAAATAAAACAGATTATAAACAAATATTGGCCCAGCTTGTTAAAAGATGATATATTGGTGGACATTCTCCCAGAAAAACCCCAAATTATATTCTCTAAGGCTAATAATTTAAAATCTAAATTAGCCCCGAGTTGTCCAGCTAAGCAACAGAAACAGAAACAGATAGGAAGTCTGTGGCAGGATGGCCTGTAGCCGAGGTCAGGGAACAGTCCACACGTGTAGTTTCAGGATAAATGAAAACGTTCAGTGGCTTTATTTCTCCAACACGTAGCGTTTGTCCATGCCCAACGCTTCAAGTTTGAGCGTGTCACATTACAAGCATTTGTGTATGTAAAGGAAGATGAATATCTGTGTATGTGTGACATGTGTGACATGTTACATCATGTAATAATTGGTCCCCAGCTGAGTTGGAGTAAAATGTGTGATTATGATGTGGGTTCTCCGTTACGAGTTGAGTATAGTACTTCCCTTGCCACGTCATCACATGATGAGTAATGGTGACCGCAATGCCTGAAAATTTAAACATTAAAAGTCGAATGTTAATGCAAATAAGACACATCATCTGTGACCAATGCAGGGAATGGCCCCCACATGTAAGGCAAATCCCCTTGTAAATTGTGAGCAAATGAAACGTAAACGTACTATACTGTTTATACGTCCCCCCCGTCCCCATTGACTTCCATTGATGTCCAGAAGATTTTTTTTTCTAAGTGCCGTTCCGGCAGCCTTAGCGATCTTCTCCCCGTCCCAAATGCCAACTTTATTGGCGGGAGGAACTCGGCCATAACATCTCAATTTCGTAGTGCCGATCAGCCCCGATAAGCTGTTTTTTTTTTGGTTGAATCCACCGATTTAAAAAAGTGGCGCTCATGTCGAACAGGCTTATCGGCAGGCGACTGGCCATACCACAAATTATCGGTCCGAAACCTGGCGATAGAATCCACTTATTATCTGCGTTACTGAATATCAACCCAATTGGGCTATAACGATGCCATATTTCCCTTATCACGCTTACTGCATGAGGCCCAGTGTGCTTGTGCACTGCCCATATTGTCACGGAAGGTGAGCCTGCTGGCGGTCCTGTCTGTGTTTCTCTTCCTGGGGCGTGGCACCTGTATGGCAGGTTGCGGCTTATGTGCATCACACCCGGTTCGCGGGAAGAATCATGGGGGCGGGAGCCTGGACACAATGCCTGTTGGTGTCTTCCCTCTATGTACGTCAGCGCCTGGGCGCTAGGTTTGTGGACTGACGTGCGTGCCAAGTGGCGACGGGGCGGGCCTCACGCCAATCCTCTGCAGACTTACACATTAACGCACTGACGTGAACAGGTACAAGAACAGGTAGAACGGCCAGGTTTACCGGTTGCAGACACTGAAAATCAGTCCGACAGTAATCCGGCATACGGCGTGCCACCCCGCCCGAGCTCCCACGCTCCCTTGGCTTCCAGCCAGTGAGTAAGGAGCGTGTCATGTGAACCTCACGCGTTTCAGAAACAATATCCGTCGTCAGGAGTCTGTCAGAGGTCACCCAACACAATGAAATTATGCTGAAAAGCCCTGGTGTCCCTTATAATAAAAAAGTACAAAATGCCTTCCTATATAATAACATGGGTGAATCCTGTGACTAATAATTTATAAACACCTCTTTACCCATGTAAGCAAAAATAAGCCTAAAAAATACATACAAAATAATAACAAGGATAAAAACATATATGAAGCAATAAAACATAAATGCAAACTCTAATGGCAAAAGCAGGTACATATTCTATCTAGGAAAGGTGTAATTAAGTTTCAATAATGTCGTTAAAATCTTGGGTACTTTGAATCCAAAGGTATAAATACAATATTGTTCTCTCTTTAATAAAAAGAGATCTCTATTACCGTGTATCAAGTCTGTGAACACATTTAATACCATAAACCTAATAGACTAGACTAACAATTATGTATAGTCCTTAAGATATTTTAATAAGGGAGTGAGAGGCTGTCCCTTTTCTAAAGCTTAGGGATATTTTTAACTTTCTTATGTGCTTCCAATATTTTTAGTTTAAAAGGTGTAAAGTTCATTAATTCGTTAAAATCTTTTGGGTACTTTGATAAAGGTAATAAATCATATTGTTCTCTCTTTGTTCTGTTCTCTATAATGAAAACAGATCTCTATTACCTTGTCTCCAAAGTCTGTGGTACACATTCACTACCCATAACCTAATAGAACTAGGATCACAATTATGTAGCCTTAATAGAATTTTAATATGGATTGGAGAGGCTGTCCCTTTTTCTAAAGCTTTAGGGATATTAACATTCTTTGTGCTTCAACATTTTTTAAGTTTAAATGCCCTTTAGTTTTTGCCAAGTACTGTAAGTTTGCAATGATGACACTGTCGTACATACTACAAGAATATCATACAATTAATAACATTTTTACCCTTAAATGTTATATTTGTGTAGCCCTGGTTCCTATCAGAACACAGGCCACTACCATATCCTGTTATTAACCTGTCGCTTCACAGGGCCAGCCCTCTGCCATGCGGAGAGCCTGGGTGTTCACAATACTGATAACTTGGTGCAGCGCCCCCTTCCACCGCGACAGCCTTCCGCCCTAGGGGAATTGGGGTCTTCACAGGAACTTATGTAATGAACACACACCACAGCACGATCCTTTTAGCCAATCTGCTTTTACTTGTAGCAGCCATCATGTTATTCCAACAGATGTCCCTCCCTAAGGAAACTACTACCAGCGTCTTCTGAAACTCTCACTCTCCTCTCCGCTGGGCACTCCCTTCACCGGGTGATCTCACCCCGTGTCCCGTCCCTCTGGAATCGTTCCTCCACCCAACCAGTGATCAGATGGAATGTTATAATGTGGGGACGCACATCCACCGTGTCCGCGGAGTGAATTAATGGTACCGTTGGTCACTTGGAGTTTACCTTCCGGGCACTCCGGTACACCCCAGTTCTGCAACTATCTTAACAAAGTGATCGGGCGTGGGCTGAGGACGTCACCCTTAGTGGTCCCGGGGCGATCCTACCCCGACACGCGCAACTTAGTACGGGGCTTGATCCCAGCCTCCCCGCTGATTTAGACCTGTCGGTAGTGCTCGTGTCACATGTAAGGATCCAGACCTGACAGGCCAGTCCCTAGCTCAGCCTGCAACGACTGGGGCCTCAGGCTCAGGGGCTTACTGCCCTCCCTACACCGAGTTTCTTTCCTTCCTCCTCCTCCGACCGCTTGCTCGGACCCTCGTGCCCCCACCCACTTCCTTCCTCCTCTCTCCGCATACTGAAATTGGTTCTTCTGGCGCGTCACGGGGACCGCGGGGGCTGCTGGGAACGCGTAGTCCCCTAACTCCCCTCCTCCCTGAGCTTCTCCTCCTTCGCAGGCTTGGTATCCTGCTCTGCACCTTTCCAACCCTCCTGCCGGACCAGTCTGCGCCGGCGCCACCTAAACATGGTCGGCTCCCTCTAACTCGAACCTCATTATCGGAGCGTTACCCCTAGGTGTGGCAAACATCTCCCACCCCACAACACAATTGGGGGGAAGAAAACGGGGTCCCGGCTACATCTGTTAAGAAGACACTACCTGCTTTACCAATATTTTACATGATTGCATGCCTTGCATTCCCGCACTTGTAATACCGACAATGCCCATTCTAGTCCAAATCAACTGGTTACTGTCTTCATAGTTGCAACTTGACTGGGGCAACATGCCCTTTACATTTGAAGCCTTTCTAAAAACACACACATCTGGTCTAGATTTCATCAGTGGCTCAATACTGGTCCATCTTGGAGAACCTTTCAATGTTTGAACAGAAAATGTTTGTTGTGCTATAGCCCATTAACTGAGTTATAAAAGCTGGTGCTTTCTAAAACGCTGAGATTTTGTTATTAGTCCAATTCTCAACATTGGTCCCCTTAAATGTCCCCTTTGTGCTTGGGCCATTTTCTATATTTCAGTAACGAGGGGCTTTTGACTTTCTTAACTTTCTCTAATGAAAGGTCATCAAGGTCTCCCTTCATAATCTTTCTGAAAAAACCTATTTTTTTTAAAATACAAAGACTGTTCTTCAAATTTTGCTCTTTAGACCATTCTTTCAATCTTAAAATTGATTATATGGAATATTTTTTTAATCATCTACTATCATAGCCACTAGTTGGATGAAGCTAAATTCACATTTCTTTAAAAAAAAATTTTTTTAGGTGTGTATTGCATTCTCTTCAATGAAGATTTCCAATCTATGAAAATGAATAACCTGGTACTATTCGCCCTCACTGAATTTGGAGTTAACTGTTGTCCCTTTCAGTTATGTGACCAACTCTAAATAAGAGCTTAAATTTCCCTCCCATATAATGATAATTTCAATCATGTACCTCCTGTCCACAGTTTTAGAGTTTATGAGGCAGGCACCCCAATGCCATGACACTGGTATATCCCACTGCCCCCTATACCATTGGCAACGATGGGAGCAAAAGTGGGTCCCCATCGCTGTAAGCTAGAATTTGCAAACAAACAAACAAACAAAAAATAAATTGTGACTTAAATGAATTTAATAGATTTCAAAATAACTTCCATCTGAAAGCGTGGCATGACTGATTAGACATCAGAAATTTCCAGCCACACACCGCCATCAACTCCCTTGGTGTGAGTGTCACATTGTGTACCGGCCTGAACAACTAATGGATGTACTATCCTATATCCCTCACGTCCAGTGAGTCACTCCAAATTGTAGGACCATAGTGGTGTCCTTAGGATATGAGTGGAATGAAGAAACTAAAGGCTGCAATACAAAATCTACTAAATGAGAGATAAGAAGAAGAGTTAATAGCAGAAATAAATTAGGGTGACCGTTGGGGAAGTGAGGGATTTATGTATTTTTGGGTATGTGTGAAAAAATTGGACCAGTGGGGTAGAGACACAACTGAAATCAAAATTCAGCCTTAGTGATAATTTCCACACTCAGTGCCTATCCCAAATGAGATTTATAAGCGTGAAAGGGCTTTTGGTGGATCTGCCGTAATTTTGATACAGACATCATCTGCCAGTATACGATTGGCCTCTTTTAATATATCTCCAATTATCCTAGGAGAACCAACAACCCCGCCCCCCACCCCCCCCCCCCCACCCCCCCCCGCCCAAACCCCCCCCCCCCCCCTCCCCCTCATTTGCTGATCAAATCACTATATTAGGGGTTAGATTGCAAGCTTTTCATACGGCTGTTTTTTTTTTTCCCTTGGGTTTTAAGTTAATGAATGATCTATTTGATCTGTCTATTGCAAAAGTTCTTTAAGTTATATTGTACTACTTGCCAATAACTCTATGTATTGACCTCTGCAAATGATGGAAAAAACATGATTTAGGTTCGTATCTTGTGTAGATAACAACTATGGTTTATAACAAATCAGGATCACTTTCTCTCATCATTTCCTCTAGATCTTCAATTAAGTGCAAAATAATTTCCGTATTGGTCACTTGAGGTTAATTACATAAATTTTTTTGACCAAATCATTATTTCTTTGGCCAATTACATCAAATTTTCCATCCTTAAGTTGCTAAACTGTCTTGTAACGTATCTTAACGTACGAACTTCTGCAAATTCTATTTAGGCAGATCAATTCCCTTTGGATCCTGGTTGGGGCAAATGATAAGCCCCTTTTTTAACACTCTAATAGGGGAGCATCTCTATCTTTAAATGATGCACAGATTATAAAAACTCCCCATGATATTAATGTCTCTGACTCAGGAGACCTTCTCTTTGTTGTGACTTTCTCCCTCCTCTCTTACCTTCTTTTTCTCCTCTCTGACCTCTTCGGAATCGGACGTTTTTTTCATCAAACACGCAGGTTTTTTATGTCGAGGGGGGGGTTGTCCACATCCCAACTCGATCTCCTAAGTCCCATTGTTCTCCTGGCATCATAAGAGAAATTACAATCATTATCACTATCATTATTGTATTGGCCTCATTTACTTTCATGAAACCTATTAGCCACTGGTTAACCAAATGAATGTTGTTTTTTCCTGATGTTTGATTTTTCTTCTCTCCTTTGGTATTCTTATTTTTATTTTTATCTTTGTATCTCATGTCTGCCACTCTCCCTACACAGACCAATTTTTTCCTGTGGCCTTGGTGTCTCTTAATCGCGGTGTCTTCAGGTAGTCTCCCCTTTGACTACCACCATCAGAATCCTTTGTATATTAATATTTCAGTTTAAAAAACCTTAGGATTCAAAATGTGGCTCTAGGGGTGGGTCATTTAGGATAAGCACCGGATTTCTTTTCTTTAATCAGTCTTGATTTGACCCACCGGTTTTGGAGAGTAAGAATATTATATTATTTAACCCCTTAATCTCGTTTCCTCTTGAGTTCCAACTTTTTTTTGTTAATACGGTCATAGTCGTCATGTTCCCTTAATATTTTTTTAACTTTATATCATTAATCATTCGCATACGTCTTCATCTTTATATTCATTCCTCAACCGATCTTTGGTAAATCATCCAATATTGGTAACCCGATTATGTCCTCCTTAATCTACAATTTTAAGAGCTAGGTCTTGTAGCTCTTTCTCTTCCTTTACCTATTAGGAGTTTTCACATTACGTTTAAAACATATTCTAGGATTTTTGTCCCACTTGCCACAAAGCAGTATTATTAATGCCATAGTGGAGTTTTTTTTTAGAATTCTTAAATAACCCTCTTTGCAATTTTATTTTTTAACCTTTTTTTCCAAGTGGTTAATCCCACCAGCTCATGTTTTCTGTTCTAAACGTTTAAAAGGATCAAAAATCTTGAGGGTAGATCTATGTGATATCTTATAATTACTTTTTCTTTCACAGTACATTGAACTGAAATCATAGTACCGACCAGTCTATCAACTGTTTCCACTAGTTAGTAACCAAAAGTAAAATAAATAACTGTTTTTGGTGTCTTTCCAAAAAATGTCTGATTCGTTAACATGCTTCTCTTCAAAAGGTATGAGCTCCCTATGAAATATCATTGAATCTACATGTAACCCATGACAGACACAGCCGCATTAGTACTACAGTATGGGGAGGAGAGGCATTCCCTTTTATACAGATCCGTCTGAGACCCACATAGTACCTGTCGTATCTGCAGAATTGGCACTTGTCCAGGGACCTTTTCAAGCCACACTAGGCTAGCACTCATCGATCAGTCACCTCATCAGGCTAACTCATGTTCTTCTAGTGTCCTCAGTCCGCAAAATTATGAACGGCACTTAGGTATACAGTATTCCCAGTATGTTTTCAACATGTCCCGCACCCACTCATTTCATTATCCTGGAAGGGTCAGTGCTCCTGACACTGCTGCCCTGGGTCAAACTTTTGATTGGTAGAATCCTATGGGTTCATATGAAAGGCCGCGTTTCCTTTCCTCCCTTGTTCTCCTTCATGTCATTGGGATCGATAGTACCACTTAGATGTCATGGACCGCGAACCACTTGCTTCCAGTGAGGCAGTCCAAGGCATCTCTTCTATACGCGTCATTTGAAATATGTGATGGCAAAGGATCACTGACTGACAAGTATGTTCCTGAAAAAAAAATTCCTGAGGAAATCACCGGCGCAAGAACATCCCATAAGTAATAACTGAGCAAGTATTTTATTGAGAGCTCACAGGAACATGAACACACCCAACGCACCAACGCGGTTTCATCCCGTTGGACTTTATCAGAAACTATCAATGGTAAAATTGAAACCCTACTTACAGGACGTAATGGTAAAAGCATTAAAGCTGGAGAGCGCTCAGGTGCTCCTTCCTCTCTGAAGATCACTGGAGCTCCTTTTAGGAGTGACTCGTTGTGGGGGAATGGATTGTTGGGTCGCAGACGAAAACCGGAACTTCCGGTGGAGATGGACTTCACACGCCGCGTGTTAGCCGAAATCGCTGCTTCCGGTCTTCCTCTCCTTTCTCCCCCCCACAGGCCTACACACTGCTGGCCATATCCTCCACAAACAAACAGACAAGCTCTAAAACAGAATATCCTCCCACAACGTTTCATGTCACTGCGTGCACTTCCTCAGGGGTGTGACTTGCCCTGACAACGCAGCAGTTTTATATACACTGCATGGGGTGTGTTCAATTGGCTATTAGATTACCAGTGTGAGTTTAACCCATCAATTGCCGATGGTCAGAGCTAGACAACATCAAAGCTTGCTAAACATACATTAAACACAACTTAAAACAGCACATAACAACCATAAAAACATTAAAACATTTAAATGAATCTTAAAATAATAATATGGCTGACGATGAAAATGAAACATATATATCATATATAAAAGGCTTTATTCGAAGTCTACGTTCAGCCCTCTAGGTGATCGTGTTTTTAGTTCTAAATCCAGTTTGCTTTCAACTCATACTTGCCTGTCTTATCTACTCTCCACCTCTTTTATAGTTGGGCTGAACCACTTGATGGCCTGGCAGCGCAAACCTTTAGGATTTTTTATTAGGTCACAAAAGAAAATGATGGGAGACCTATTGTACCAATCTTTTCTTGATATAAACATGCTCATAGATGCGTCTCTGGGAAGGTTCTCCAGTTATCTGCCAATATACTGCAAGCCCAATGGTCATTGAAGCAAGTATATTACACAGGTGTAATGCAATTAATAAATGTCTAATGGTATTACTTCGCAGAGGGTACATTAGATGCTAAAATTTAGCATTCATACTGTAGGAGCAAGCCACAAACTTTTCGCACAAAGTGAAAACATCCTTTTGGAACCCCCTATCTTTTGCTGTTTCTGTGCTTAACTGGAGAACTCGGGGTCTACTTTAATTTACTTATTAGCCTTATAGAATATAATTTGGGGTTTTTTCGGGAGAATGTCCACCAATATATCAAACTTTATACAAGCTGGGCAAACAATTTTTTTTATAACTGTTTTATTTTAGGGCCAATCTGCGTTATACTGGTAATAATCTCACCTTTATATTACACCTTGTTCTGTGGTGTTCTTTTTTCTTCTTATAAGTTTGAGTAAAGTATCTCTTTCTATTTTAGTAACTGTTCAAATGCCCTCTCTAAGAAACCGCGTACACTTTTCTCTCAAGAAATTTACTTTTTAGTCTTTTGCCTGCACTTTTAACAAGTCTCATCAACTCACTCAGCTTGCGCTTAGAGGCGCACTAACTGGCCCCTTGGGAGATTTTACCAGCCATTGTGGGTTATGCTGTACTATCTGCACGTACATAATTAATGTAGCTTGTACTGGCTTGAAAAAAAGTCCTGGTTGAATGTATTGATTGATGATCAATTTTCTAAATCAAATCTATTGTCTCATGCTGTGATTGCAAGTAATTTAAGTTTGTGATGATTCAATTGAATAAGTTCAACGGCATCCAGTAAGGCTTGACTGTCCTTGACCAGACAAAACACATCATCAATTAGCGCGCCAAGACACCAGCCCGCCCTAGGTACAGTGTCCAATAATATCCTCCTCCCAACTGTGCATAACCAGATTGTCATAACTAGGAGCAAACCTTCGTGCCCATAGCGGTATCCGACATTCTGAATGTAATAACGTGATTAAGGTGAAATAATGGTGAGTCAAAATAACCAAATACTGTCCACCAAAAACTGCCTTTTAATTGAAAGAATATTATTCTATTTTCCATATATGAGCACGGCTTGGCAGCCTAGTTGTATCAATCAGTATAATAAGATGTAACGTCAGCCGTAGCCAATATATAACCAGGCTGCCATTCCAGATCTTCAAAATTTGTAATATATGTGTCGTGTCTCGCAAATAGGATTTAACACCAGTGACTATAGGTTGTAAGTGATGATCAATAAATTCACATATTCCCAGAAGTGGAAATAGTAAAACTACCATTAGAACCCCAACCTCCTCCCAACTACAAGAAAAGAAAGACAGGGTCAGAGGAGAAGAGGAGGTGTAGTAGAACTCAAATAAAGAAAAAAGAAAGAGATTTCCGAAACTATTCAATTTAGCCAGATATTCACGACAACAATATTGAAAAAAAGGTATTGAGTAAGGGTCTAACTTGGCTCTCCGGTCTCGGCCCTAACAGTTTTAATCTATTCATAGATGTCCATAAATTTGCCCACAAATTAGCCCGAAGAAATATTTTGCAAGGGATTCCATATCAACCAAACCATCCACCTGAGAGGTTCGTAGTAGAAAAATCCTCACCATAGGAACTTCAGGAACCTCCATTTGACTCACAATTATTTCACCTTTAATTCACGTTATTATATTCATAAATGTGGCACCGCTATGGGCACGAGTTTGCTCCTAGTTGCAATCTGTTTTGACAGTTGGGGAGGAATTTATTTGGCAAACTGTCCTCTAGGGGCGGCGCTGGTGCTCGCGGTGCTACATTGATGATGTGTTTTTTTTGTTTGGTCAGCAGTCAAGCCTCACGGATGCTTTGTGCACTATTTCAATGTAATCATCAAACCTTAAAATTTACTTGCAATCACACACTGAGCACAGAGATTTTTTAGATTTACACTTATATATACAGAATACCATCACACCAGGACTTTTTTCAAGCCAGTCAAGCTAATAATTATGTAGTGCAGATAGTCAGCATACACACCCACAATGGCTGCTACTATCCCTAAGGGCCAGTTAGTGCCCTTAAGCGCAACTGTCTGAGGATGAGACTTTAAAATGCAGGCCAAAGACCTAAAAGTAAATTTCCTGAGAGAAAGTATCCAGAGAGTCTCTTAGATGAGGCATTGAACAAGTTACTAAAATAGAAGAGATACAGTACTTTACTCCAAATATAATAATAGAAAAAAGACACACAACAGAAAAATGTAATAATAAAGTTGCATTTAGACACATTATACGAGATGGCCCCTAAATAAAACAGATTATAAAAAATATTATGGGCCCAGCTTGTTAAAAGTGATAATTGGTGGACATTCTCCCAGAAAAACCCCAAATTATATTCTCTAAGGCTAAATAATTTAAATCTAAATTAGCCCCAGTTTGTCCAGCTAAGCAACAAACAGAAACAGATAGAAGTCCTGGGGCAGATGGCCTGTAGCCGAGGGTCAGGAACAGTCCACACGTGTAGTTTCAGGATAAAGAAAACGTTCAGTGGCTTTATTCTCCCACACACATAACATGCGGGTACACTGTCCCTTTAACAAATATAATCCTGCTCCACTTGGAGAAAACTGGACTACACAGCAGTCCTAGCTAGCAGCTGGCTGGCTAAACCATACCCACCTTAAGAGTCTTTTAAGCAGTCATGCAAACAAATGAAAGAATCTTACTTTGCTGCAGTAAGTAGTGTGCTGTATCCTCTGAGCAGCACATCTACTATCCAGTCTCTCATCTGAGACAGGCCCGCACTACTGCTGGGTAACAAGACCTTATCTACCTTGCTGGCTCTCAGGTGTCAGCTTACATCAGATTATACTAGCTTCCATCTGAGTTAACCTTATGAGTGCTGGATGAAGCACTGCAGACATTGTTTACCAGGCATAACTGAAAGGGTTGACTCCACCCTGTCACATACCTCCCCTGTTTGTGGTGGCTAGTGTCCCACACGGCTGAAAAGCCCGACTCTCCACCTCTTCTCTTGACAAAAATCAGCATTTCCTGGTCTTTTCCAGGTCTATGCTGAATATCAAAAGAGAAGGGTTGGAGGGCCATAACCAACACTGGTCAACCTTGATTTGTGTCCTTCATGGTGTTTAACCACTGTCAAGGGCGCTATGGTCAGTGACCAGGGTGAAGTGTACTCCGGCGACATAATGTTCAAGCCTCAATTGCCCATTTTACAGCGAGGCATTCCTTCTCAATACGGAATACCTCATTCCCTTGGGAACAGCTTCTGGCTGATGACAGTTGGGGTGGTCAACACCAGNNNCAACACCATCAAATTGCTGAGACAGCACTGCTCCCAGTCCTACCTCTACGGCATCCGTCTGGATGATGAAGGGCTCTTTAAAATCTGGGCTCCGAAGAGCGGGGCCCTCTGACAGGCACTTTTTTAGCATGTCAAAAGCATCTTGACACTTCCAAGACCATTTAACTTGGGTCGGGGCACTCTTTTTTGTCAGATCTGTTAGGGGTGCAGATATTTCTGAAAAATTGGGGATAAACCGCTGGTAATACCCTGCTAACCCCAAAAGGGAGCAAACCTGTGTCTTTGTCTGTGGGGTGGGGACTTCCTTTATGGCGGCCACCTTGCTAGCTAGTGGCCTTACTATCCCTCCCCCAACGGCATAGCCCAAGTACTTTGTAGTGGATTTACCCAGGGCACATTTTTTGGGATTTGCAGTGAGCCCTGCTTCTCTTAAGGACGTTAGGACTGCCCTTAACTTTTTTATATGAGACTGCCAGTGTCTGCTATAGATGACAATGTCATCCAAGTAGGCCGCGGCATATGCCCTATGGGGTTGTAGTACCTTGTCCATTAACCTTTGGAATGTGGCTGGAGCCCCATGTAACCCAAATGGCATAGTGACGAATTGGTATAACCCGAGAAGGGTGGCGAAGGCAGTTTTGCATTTGGATTCTTCCGCTAAAGGTATCTGCCAATATCCTTTCGTGAGATCTAGGGTAGAGATATACTCTGCTTTCCCAAGCGAGTCAAGCAATTCATCCACCCTAGGCATTGGATATGCATCAAATCTGGATACAGCATTTACCTTTCGCAGATCCACGCAAAACCTCACCTTCCCATCTGGTTTAGGGACCAACACGATAGGGCTACACCATTTGCTGTGGGACTCCTCGATCACGCCCAATTCCAACATGTCTATTATCTCCCTCTCTACCAGGTCTTTTCGACCCTCTGGCAATCTATAGGGACGGGACCGTACTTTTACGCCAGGTTCTGTCTCAATCCTATGGGACACTAAATTAGTCTGCCCTGGCAGCTCTGAAAAAACATCTGGGAACTGGTCACATAATTCTAGTAGGTCTGACCTTTGTTCCATTGTTAACTGCCCTCCCATGGGAACCTGATGGTCATTGTACGTACTACCCTTTGGAAGCTGCGGACCCAAATCCGTCTCTCCTTCCCGAGGGTGGATGAACAGCGATCTCATCGTTTTCCAGGGTTTCAGGAGGTTCACATGGTAGATTTGTTTACCCTTCCTGGACCCTGGTTGAGAGATCTCATAGTTCATCTCCCCGGTGCGGCGGAGAACTTGGAAAGGACCCTGCCACTTCGCAAGGAGTTTACTCTCTGATGTCGGTAGTAGTATCATCACTTGGTCCCCAGGTTGGAAGACCCTCAAGCGAGCATTTTGGTTGTACTGCCTCTCTTGACGTTCTTGGGCAGATTTGAGGTTTTCCTTAGCAAACCGACCTATCATGTCTAGGCGATTTCTAAGGTCTATGACATACTGAAGGGTATTCTTGGAGGGGGAAGTCTCCTCCTCCCAGGATTCCTTCAGTAGGTCGAGAATACCCCGAGGTTGGCGTCCATATAGGAGCTCAAACGGGGAGAAGCCTGTGGTTGATTGGGGAACTTCTCGTACCGCAAACAACAGGAAAGGGAGAAGTTCATCCCAAGCTCGCTTTTCAGTGTCCACAAACTTCCTAAGCATGGTTTTTAAAGTACGGTTAAACCTCTCTACCAATCCATCAGTCTGAGGATGGTAGACTGAGGTCAGGACGGATTTTACCTCCAATAACTTTAGGACATCCTGCATTAACTTTGCCATGAAATTTGTTCCCAGGTCAGTTAACATTACTTGGGGAAGTCCTACCCTAGAAAACAGTTCTAACAGCCTGTGAGCAACCTGTTTAGCAGTGGCTGATCTCAGAGGGAAGGCCTCAGGATATCTGGTGGCATAATCTACCACAACGAGTATAAATTTATGTCCCTTCGCAGAGGGTTCTAAAGGTCCGACCAGATCTACCCCAATTTTCTCAAATGGGATGGCTACAAAGGGCAGAGGAACTAAGGGAGCCGGCTTCCGTCCTTTTTGGCTAGTTAACTGGCATTCAGGACATGTCTCACATAGTTTCATGATGTCACCATGTATGCCTGGCCAGTAAAACCGGGACGAGATGCGGTCCGTGGTTTTATCTCTGCCCAAATGACCACCCCATGGGAGAGTATGGGCTAGGGTGAACACCATTTTAATCAACCCTTTAGGGACTAGCATCTGTCGAATGACCTCCCCCGTTTGTGTAACCTTATTCACACGATATAGAATGTCATTCAACAGTTCAAAATGTGGAAACACTTTTACACCCTGTTCATCCATTATCTTGTTGTTGACCTGTACCACCTTCTCATATTGTCTAGCCAGAGCTGGGTCCTCCCTCTGCCTCTGATGGAAGTCAGGAAGATCCAGGTCTGGCAAAATACCCGTATCTATCTGTTCCCCACCCTGGTCCTCCCCGGCCATGACCTGCAGTCCTTTGGGCTGACTGATGTTACCAAGAGTCCCAGCCTTTCTTAACCAGTCCTCTTTTTCCGCACGTCTCTGTTTACGTGTCTTTGGGACATGGTGACAGGAGTCCAGGTTCTTGGGGAATACTGTGGATGGCGGCCTCCCTTGAGTGATCCAGTGGCCTCGGACCCAGGATGGGCGTCTCTGCGGGAGTTTGTACCAAGAACCCTCCGAGATGGGAAAGGGTCTTCCGATCGGGTTGACTGGATCTCCCGAGCTGGCGGGTTGTAGACCCCTCGATTGTCTGCTCTCCTGCCTCTAACATTACCGGAAGCAACTGGTGCTTGCACCGGCCGTTCCCAGCTATCCTGTTGGGTGTCGTCACAAGGAAGTTTTCCACCAAGCGGACCGCTGAATTCAGGGAAAATGCAGCGTGTCTTTTTACCCAGGAGCGGGAGGAGGGGGGCAGTATCTGTATGAACTGCTCGAGCACAAACTGTTCAAGGATCTCTGCCTTGTCATGTTTTTCCGGTTGTATCCACCTGGTACATAAGTCTACTAAGTTGTGGGCTACGACCCGGGGTCTGTCTCTGTTTGTATATTTGACTGTCCGGAACCGCCGTCGGTAGGTCTCTGGAGTGAGGCCTAGGCGATCCAGAATAGCAGCCTTTAGTTGCTGATAGTCCATGGCCTCATCTGCTGGAAGAGCCTGGTAGGCTGCCTGAGCTTCCCCTATGAGGAGTGGAGCCAGAGTCGTTACCCAGCGACCAACTGTCCAGCCGTGGTCCATGGCTACCCTTTCAAAAGTGAGGAGAAATGCCTCTGGGTCTTCGTTTGGCTTCATTTTATGCAGCATCACCGGTGGGTTATTTGGAATCCCTGGTCTGCCTGGCGCTGGGCCTTCGGCCAGCAATTGGAGTAGCTTTTCCTCTCGCCGGGCCTGTCGCTCATCTTGCTGGGCCTGTCGCTCATCTTGCTGGGCCTGTCGCTCAGATTGCTGGGCCTGTTGCTCAGCTTGTTTCTCTGCTAGCTGGAGCTGTTGCTCAAGGAACTGAGAAAAAATCGTCTCCATTTTTTTTTTTTACCGTCTGTGTGTGTGTGTGGCCCTTCAGATACAGGGCCCGTCCAACATCCCATTTCTGACACCACCTGTGGCAGGACGGCCTGTAGCCGAGGTCAGGGAACAGTCCAAATGTGTAGTTTCAGGATAAATGAAAACGTTCAGTGGCTTTATTTCTCCACAGCAACATAACATGCGGGTACACTGTCCCTTTAAGCAAATAAATCCTGCTCCACGTTGGGAGAAAACTGACTAACACAGCAGTCCTAGCTAGCAGGCTGGCTGGCTAAACCATACCCAAACCGTAAGAGTCTTTTTAAGCAGTCATGCAAACAAATGAAAGAAATCTTACTTTGACTGCAGTAAGTAGTGTGCTGTATCCTTCTGGCTAGCAGCACATCTATCCATGTGCTCTCATCTGAGACAGCCCGCTACTGCTGGTAACAAGATCCTTATCTACCTTGCTGGCTCTCAGGTGTCAGCTTACATCATGATTAGCTAGCTTCCACCTGAGTTAACCCTTATGAGTGCTGGATGAAGCACTCAGACATATGTTTCCCAGGCATAACTGATAGGGGTTGACTTCACCCTGTCACAGGGTCCAAAATGATTTTTCACTTGTGCGAAATGTGTGGCTTGCTCCTACAGTATGAATGCTAAACATTTTACATCTAATGTAACCTCTGGAAGCTATCCCATTAAGACATTTATTAATTGCCATTCCACCTTTGTAATATACTTGCTTCAATGCCCTTGTGGCTTGCAGTATATTGGCAGAACTGGGAGAACCTTCCAGAGACGCATCTATGAGCATGTTTATAACATCAAGAAAGGATTGGTCACACATAGTGTCTCCCATCATTTTCTTTTGTGCCATAATAAAAATCCTAAAGGTTTGCGCTGCCAGGCCATTCAAGTGGTTCAGCCCAGTCTAAGAGGTGGGAGTAGATTAAGACAGGCAAGTATGCGTGAAGCAAACTGGATTTACAAACTAAAAACACTATCCCCTAGAGGGCTGAACATAGACTTCGAATTAAAAGCCTTTTTATAATATGATATATTATGTTCATTTTCTGTCAGCCCCACTATTTATTATTTTAAGATTCAATTTTAAATGTTTTAATGTTTTTATGTTTTTATGTGCTGTTTAATGTTGTGTAATGTATGTTTAGCAAGCTTTGATGTTGTCTAGCTCTGACCATGGCAATTGATGGGTTAAACTAACACTGTGTCATCTAATTAGCCAATTAGAACCACCCATGCAGTGTATATAAACTGCTGGTTGTCAGGGCAAGTCACACCCCCTGAGGAAGTGCACGCATGTGCATGAAACGTTGTTGGGAGATTATTCTTTTTTAGAGCTGTCTGTTTGGTTGTGGAGGATATTGGCAGCAGTTGTGTAGGCTGTGGGGGGGAAAGGAGAGGAAGAGGAGCAGCGATTTCGGTAACACCGCAACATCCAACCGGAAGTTCCGGTTTTCGTGCGACCCAACATCCGTCCCCCACACGAGTCAATCCCTAAAGGAGCTCCAGTTATCATCAGAGAGGAGCACCTGAGCGATCTTCAGCTTTACTGCTTTTACCATCTGCTGTCCTGTAAGTAGGGTTTCAATTTTACCCCTCTGGACTTAAGTGCTGTATCATCCGGACCCAGTATTTCAATGTTAATAAATAGCTTTTTGTTAGGATTATAGCCTTGCTAGTGTCTGTCTGTCATTGTGTGTTATGTTTGTCATGTGTGAGTTTTTAATGTTTTAATGTCAACTTTTTTGGCGTACTGCACCATTACTGTCGCGGCCGAGTTTATTCTTACCTTAACCCGGTCTCGGCCGCGACAGTAACCGGGCGCGCGCCGGGGTGTCCCGTGCGTGCGTCGAAGCCTCGGAGGAGCGGTCCTCCGATCGGGGCTTCCCCCTCCCATCTCCGGGTCCGCCGGGTCCCCCGGAACCCCCTACCGCCGTCCCCCACATCGCGGGACACCAGGGCTCCCTCAGGGAGCCCTGGGCACGCGCGCATGGGGCGCAGGCACCCGATGAAGTGTGACCGCGCATCGGTGACGCGCGGCACGCCGAGGGGATTTGGCTAGCAAGCCGGGAAATATCCCGGCTTGCGGAACTAGCCAACTAAGATTAAAACGTGTCGCCAGTGTATCTGTTTTTTTCTTCTCTTTTTTACATATTGCACTATCATTTGGTGTGTTATGTTTGTCATGTGTGAGTTTTTATTGTTTTAACGTCAACTTTTTTGGCGTACTGCACTATTATCTGTTTGTTTTCTTCTCTTTTTTTACATATTGCACTATTATTTGGTGTGAGCCGTTCGTTGACCCCTTCACTGCCTGTTTGTTCAAGGACACTTTTGGGACTTTTCAAGAGACGGTTTGGTTATTATTATTTAAAGGACTGATTTGGCGCCGGCAATTCTTTCTTTACTTCGTTGTTTCATTTTCTGACTGTACAGTCAGTATTTGCCAGGCTGCCTGCAATATTTATTTCAAGTATTGTTATCATTTATATTATTTTTTAGCGCTGTTTTGCACCGTCTTTTTTTCGTTAACCGATATTGTGCGTCATTCTTCACCTTACTCTATACGTGCCATAGTATACTGATCATAGGTGATCCGTTTGTTCAAGATGTGGTTGTCAATGCACATCCTTACTGCACCACTCTTCTTCCACGCCACCACGATTGGGGAAGCATAAGGGCTTCTGGATTCAGATAATATCCCGGCTGCCTGGGACTTTCCGCTGGAATGGAAACAGGGTCACTGGAAGGGCACCTTACTAGTTGCCCAATTGGTAGTAGATGGTTTCTATGTCTTGAGTGTACCAGGCCCTTACTCTGGCTTTACTTTGTAGACTGATATTCCTTTAAGTTTTTCCAGTATGACATAAGGTTCAGTCTTCCATCGATCTGCAATTTTGTGTTGGCCCATTATTCCTAGGTTCAGAATAAGGACACTGTCTCCCACATATTGTTCTTGGCCCTGTATGTCCCGTGATGTGGAAGAGTACTGTAAGAATTGTGGGTCTCAAAACTGGCATCTGTATTAAATAAAGGGAATGTTTTCTCCTCCATACTACTGCTGCAGTTGTGTTCTGTCAGGGGGTTACATACATACAGTATTACATGTTATCTGTCATTGCACACTTTGAAATACCTTTGAAAAATAATTATTACATTTTTAACCCCGTTCGTTTCATTGCAACAAAAGGCTTAAAAAAACTAACGGAAGAGAGTGTTAAATAAGTAAGTGCAATCATAGCACAAAACTACTGTTACAATATGAATGATAACTGGTGACTCTAAAAAAAACAAATGTAACTGTTTCCCCCACCCTCTGGGAGATTCTGCCCACTGGTCGTGTGGTGCATGATACCTGCTGGTAACAGGAGGGCTGAGCTGTACGCTGATGGTAGTGGGGACACAGAATCAGGTTTCTGGGGTACATTACCCACATGGTTCTCTAGCAGTGCAGTGCCTCCATCTGCTGGAGGCTCCAGGTAGGTCGAGATTATCTCCTACAGTAGAACTATCACCTCTCCCCCCAGTAAGATCACACACTAGGTGTGAGTGTAACAACAGGAACGGTTTATTCTCTCACTCTGTGCAGTACAGTACACGGCAGGGTTCTGCCCAATGCAGCAACTGTCAGCTATTCACTGAAGGATGGTCCCTGGACCTTCACTACAGGCCAAGGGCACCCACAGCAGTGCCAGCTCTGACTACTGGCAACCTGATTCTAGCATGGCTTGCTGCCAGGAGTAGGGCAGGTTAGTAGCCAAAGGTGGCATGGCTACACTAAATACAGTAAACAAGTATTCAGACAATATAGTGAAGCTTTGCTAATGTTTATGAAAATAAAGTAAATAAGTTAAACTCCCTTCAGACCAGTCAAGTGGGATCTGACAATGAATAGTACTGCCTATGTTAGAGAACAGTTATCGTATCAGCATCCCAAACCTTCTGTATGTTATAAATTAGGCAAATAAGAAAAATATATTTTTTATTTAACTTTCAAAGTTAAAAAGTAAAGGCAATTTGTACCCATGATGTGGGACTCACACCTAAAGAAGCTGCGTAAGATAAACCATTTACCGCACATGCTGTACCTATACTGTAGATGCATGGATATTTCAATTTTAGCACAGTATTTTAGTAGGGCAGCACCTGTGCTGCAGCTGGTCTGCACTCACCAGTGGCTTCCTGCTCCTTTGACCTGTCAGGGAGAGAGGAATATCAGGCTGATTGCACATTCAAGTCAATGGGAGTTTCCATGCAATAGTGCCCAAACAGGATTATAACAGTTTAATTAAGAAAACCCACAGACACTGTAAAAGGCTCAAAGCCAGAGGAAGAAACCCTGATTAGGTTTCCCCTGTAGTGAAATATCAAAGTGCAAGCAACAGGAATAAAATTGTGTGACTTTCCCTGCAGTTCTTCACAAAGCATCCCAATGACTGTGCATGCAGTGAGCAAGCATGAGTGCCCTCTAACATATCTGTGATGCCAGCGGTCATTCACACACTATAGAGGGAACCTTACCACTTGTCCTACACTAAGACCAATGTCAAGGCAACCAAGCACACAAAGCATGGTGGTATACTTCCCTATTGATATATCCCATTTGCAGGCAGCAACCACTTTGGAAGACAGTATATTTTTAAATATATAAAGTATATAAGATAGAAAGACTGCACCACCAGAATTGCTACTAAAGGTAAGCTGTTTTGCAGACAGACTAGGAGCTTCCCACCTATCACCAGCCAGTACAAACAGCCCGTAGGCAAATGGTATGCTTCAGTGTTCTCTGTACTATTTCTAGTCACTGGAAAGAGAATGTCAAGCAAATTGATGGTGGGTAATAACTTTTTTGAACACATTTTAAATACAAAATAAAAGTGTGGTTTGTTGCAACCCTTTGTAAATGTTGATGTTTTAGCAAAAAAATTCTGCACCTCACTTATCCAATATTCACCCCAAATGTGAATGGGTGCTAATGTTTTTTTATGTGAGTGGCCAAGTAATGCTGCAACTTTCCGTGTTTTCCATGATATAGAAGTGTAGTACAGGCATACCCCGCATTAGCGTACGCAATGGGACCGCGGCATGTATGTAAAGCGAAAATGTACTTAAAGTGAAGCACTCCCTTTTTTCCACTTATCGATGCATGTACAGTACTGCAATCGGCATATATGTGCTTAACTGATGTAAATAACGCATTTGTAACAGTGTTCTATAGTCTCCCCGCTTGCGCACAGCTTTGGTGCAGGTAAGGAGTTCAACTTTGCTGTTGAGGACGTGCTGACAGGCGCATGCGTGAGCTGCCGTTTGACTATTGGGCGATATGTACTTACTCGCGAGTGTACTTAAAGTGAGTGTCCTTAAAGCGGGGTATGCCTGTAGTGTAGAATTGCCGCAGATTGTGATACCTTGAAGAGAGTTTAGTACAAAGTACACTTAAATAAGAGGCATGTTATATTTGGATTAAAGCCATGTACACTATAATTTATTCTATGTATTGGTCCCCTAAAAGGTATTACAACATACGACAGAGAATTTATACTGTAAGTAGAGAGTACGTGAATAAGAGACTGGTGCCGTTTTGAAACCCATATACACTATCATTTATTCTACTGTATTAAGAGCTATCCTGCTGGTTCACTAAAAGTTATCACAATATGCAACAAATATACACTTTCCTGGAGCTAATACTGCAACCCAAAAAAATAATTATATGCATGACACAAAAACAAATCCCACAACGAAAACAAGAAAATAACATTTGACCTGTATGTAAAACTGACTCCAAAACTATACGAAAAAGGATTAAAAATACCTTTCTCATTAAGAAAGTGTGGCATTATAAGAATAATAGTGCTGCATGCTGCTAAGTTGTTAAGTAAGAAATATAAGCCAGGGAGGGGGTCATGCAAAACAGGTCTATTTGTATTTCTGAGCACGTCTACTGCTGCAGCAATCTACAAATGGTTTGGTGGAAAATAAAGGTCTCTCAAAGGAGACCGTGACATAATCATTAAAGTAGGATTTAGACAACTATAAATGTTTTAGTGTTTAAGTGCATAATATACGTACCTGGTACCTAACATTTATGCCCAAATTACTGGCTTACAAGACTGCTTGTACAATTAGTATCTCAGCAAAAATAAATTGTGACTTTAATGTCCCTTTATTACTTGTATTGACATTCCTGCGCGTTACATTTTTGCCCAGTTTATTTTTATTACGATGCATGTTAGCTGTAAGAGTCTTTGCATTTGACTTGAAGAGCCTTTAATGATGCGCAAAAACATTGCTTGCATTTCTAAAGGTGCTTTGTTATTGCATCATATTTGGGCTCTATTCTGTCTAGCCAACAGCTACAGAGCTTGGCACCATCTATTGCACATTTCATTTAATTTTCCCTTGAAGCATTGTTTCAATCTATTACAAATTATGAAAATGTAGTTGCTCTGTTATTGGAGCTTTCCACAAAATTGCTTATTGAAACGTGTACTTCTTGGGTGCAGCTGCGGTCCAGTGGTCTGAGCAGTTTGCAGGATCACTAGACTATTAACCTGACCTGGGTAGGCTGTACTAGACTGAGGAAGAAGGGAGGAAAAGGGTGCTCCACCATAAAAATCTTCATCCAAGAATCAATAAATCTTCAAGGACCCCAGATAGACTAACGGAGTGCGTTATATGAAGAATGGCCTGTGAGTCACTTATAAGGTCATACGTATCTAACGGGTATTCCCTCCTGTCTGACCCACCCAATCTTACATTGGCCCGTGTGGTCTAACCGGTCCCCATTACATGATGGTGTATGGTGGTGCACCTGCAGGTAACAGGACTCCTGAGTCTCCCGCATGATGGTTTTAGGGGATGTCATCAGGAACAGGTAGCTGAGGTAGTGGGTGCGAGTCCTACCTATATCATGTGCAGTGCCTCCACCTCATCAGGATCTGTGCTTCCGCAGGGACATGGTCCTGGTGAGGAACTCCTTCTTGGTGGTGACTGCCACTGCAGAGTAATCTCACACTCACACAGTGGAGGGTATCTTTGAACAGGGCATCTTTATTGACGTACTCGATGTAGTAGACAGCAATCCATCCAGCCAATTAGGCAAGGGAAGCCCATGACCAGGAGGCAAGCCCTCTCCCCCCTCACCTCGCTAGGATCTCTGGGCCACCGTCGCGGCCCTCCTGGGGGGGGGGCAGGCCCAGGTTATCACAAAAGAGGCAGCCGGGAGCCGAATCTTCCATTCTGCTCCCGGTCTGCTGCGAAGTTGTCCTCTCCTCTCCTCCAGGGTAAGTTCTTAGTCTCCCTTTGGACCCGATCGCAGCGTCCCCCCCTCCGCCTCCGCTATGGCTGTAATTGGGTTGCGAGGCGGCCGGGGAGTGCTGCCACGGGGGATCCCCCTTCCGTGTGGCTCTCCCTCCCTCAACCTCCATGGCTGGCCCGCTCGACGGGCGGGGAGGGGGGGGCCTCTGGCGAAGGGGGGGATCCTCCTGCCGGACCAGGGGATAGCTAGTGGGGATCCCCCTTACCGAGTGGCTCTCCCTCCATCAGCCTCTGTAGCTGGACCGCTCGACGGGCGGGGAGGGGGGGCCACCGGGGAACGGGGGATCCTCTTGCGGTACGGGTATTATTTATTTAATTGTATGGGGATCCCTTTGCCATGTGGCTCTCCCTCCATCAGCCTCTGTGGCCGGCCCGCTCGGCGGGCAGGGACGGGGGGCCTCCAGGGAACAGGGGATCCTCTTGCCGTTCTGTTATTATTTATTTAAATGTATGGGGATCCCCGGGGTGGGGGGGCCACCGGGGAATGGGGGGGATCCCCTTGCTGGTACCAGGGAATAGCCAGTGGGGATTCCCTTGCCACGTGGCTCTCCCTCCATCAGCCTCTGCGGCTGGCCCGCTCGGCGAACTGGGGGGGGGGGGGGCCAGAGGGGGGGGGGGGGGGGGCACAAACACCCCCCCCCGGTTTTTTTCCCAAACTGCCCCCCCCCCCCCCCCCCCATGGGGTTACATGGCAGTGTTATAATGTGCTGTAATTGATTTCTTTCAACATTGAATAAAGTTATATATCAATGCTAGAATGGCCGTGGGTATCGCTGCATACCGCATTCATAGTGATAACGGGCTGTATGTGGGGAATAAAGTGTATACACCTCAGTGTGGTTATAATGTGTTGTATTCGGGGTATAAGGCATACGAGCTATATTCGAGGTACAATTGGCTGTAATTGGGTTACATGGCGTATATTGTATTTGGATTATAGGGGGTGTATATATACTGCATTCGAAGTTAAAATGGGCTGTAATGGGGTTACATGGTGTATATAGTGTGTATACTGCACTCGTAGTTACGTTCTGTACGATAGGGTGTGTATACAGTGGCGACCAACTTTATTCTTACTTGGCTAGCTCCGCGAATTTCAGAATATCCCGGTGATGTGCGGTTTTGTGTCGTTTTCTCCCGGGCTGTATTGCGTTATTTTCGCGGCTGTGATTTAAGCATTTTATTCCCGCTGGCTGCAATACTGCAATGCCGTGTAAAAACGCATGGGGGCGTTTGCGAGCTGTTGTCTCTGAAGTCTAATACCTTTGCGGTTCAACCTACAGTACACAGTCTGTGCGTGCGCCCGCAGTTATAGTAAAATTGCATATTTAATTTATTTTAAAGTACAGTACTGTACTGTACATGCTCGGACCCTGTTGGGGTGAAGTGAGGGGGTTCCTAACATCTGGGGGATAATTTTAATTCTATGGTGAGTACTGTCTTGTTGCCGTATTATTTTGGTGGGGCTGGCTGGGTACTTCTTTAGGGTACTGACCATTACTGTACATTAAAACTTTTCTTTTTGTTTTTCATCAGAAAAGAAAACGGCTAATGGGGGGATTTCGATGGATAATATTGTACTGTATGCTGATGTTTTCCGGCCGTACAGTATACTGTGTAATAAACCCGAATAAATAAAACTATGCATTTATTCTACATGTTCAGTATCGTGTCATTATGTGTCTTCTACAGTATACTGTACAGTGGCATACAGTGCCTAACATCTATGGGCAAAAATAATTTTATTTCTAGGTGTCCTAGAACAGAATTTCCCACGCCAATTGCCCGTGAACTTGACCGCGGCCCTAAGTAGTTGCGCGAATATAATGTAAAATAACCCGTTCTGTGGGTCTGAGCGGGTTGAAATTTACCTGGTCCTCATGCGGGAGGACCCTTGCCATAGTCGCAAAATATCAGCCTTGCATGACCCCCGGAACCGGAGGTACCAAAAGACAGTTTAAAAGCACATTACCAAAGTGGCTTTTTTTCTGCCATGCAAGTCAATGGCAGAAACCTGAACTTTAACATCACCCTGACTCCGTTCTGTTGCCACGAGAGGGTCGCAATTTGCCATGCAATCCTGCCGCAACTAGGACTACATGGTGACCGAATCTGAGCCTTCTAGGTCGAACAGAACCGGAGTTGTGGGTTCCAGGTTTCTGCTCATTCTGACTTAGCCGGTTCAAAGCTTTCTCCGCCATTACGCTCAATGGTAGGACCCTCCTCGCCGGCGTGACCCTTTCTTGCCGCCATTACTGCTCGGAACCTGTTGGGGTCAAGTGAGGGGGCTCCTAACATCTAGGGGCAAAATGAATTTTATTTCTAAGTGCCCTAGAACAGAAGTTCCCACGCCAATTGACCTAGTTCCCACGCCAATTACCGTAGTTCCTACGCCAATTGCGCGACCAGTCAGTAAAAAAACAGTGCAGCAAGCCTCTACATTTGTTACACTGTCAAAGGAGCAAATGGAAACAATGTGAGGCAATTCAACATGTTCTTTTATTGGTGGGGTCAGTACAAAAACATTTATTTACAAATACAGTACAATGTTGAAGCATTTTAAGTAACATCTCCTTTATTAAAGAAACCCAGTACTGTATACAGTACAGTACAGTGGGATGGTGCGCAACACTGTCAGTCAGACCTGCACCAGTTCAGTCCTAGAGGGCAGCAAACAGGGCAGGTTTTCAGGGCAACATTGAAAACCGTGCCTGTTTGCGGCCCTCAGGGACAGGAGTTGTGCATGTCCTGTGAAAAAAAACACACAACAACATCTCCTTTGTTTAAGTACAGCAGGTACTGTAGGGCAAAACATGTACAGTACAATACAGTTCAGCACAACAGTATGGTCTCACTGAAAATCCTCCACATTGTCCATCCATGGCCTATTCCTTGCATGGTGCAAAACGCCATTAATGCAGTCTCTAACGCCTTTCATTACAGGATCTGTAACTGTATAAAAGCGCCGCATTTCTTCCACAATGTTTTTCCTTAAATTGACAGGAAGGGCCTTTTTTACGCGATTCCCATCGTAGTTCAGTTTGAACACCCACTCGCAGTACAACGTGTAGGGAACATGGTGCTTTAAAATGATCAAGGCATACTTGTGGGGTACACCAGCACTCATCACCCTATACTTCTCCCTAAGCGCCGGTGTCAGATCGCGCAGGGTGATGTCAGGCACTGTTTCGATGCGAGCGGGTGTAGGTCTTTTGGGAGCAGGTGTGCTTGTGGCGACGGGCGATGGTAGGTTGTCTGGGAGGAAGCTTTCCTCCGGTCGTGGTCGCCGTGTTGTCTCCTGGCGTGGTCTTGACGGGGTTGTCATGTCCTCCTCAACGGCATACATGTACACTACATCTTGTGGTGGAGGGGGTGCGCTTGTGATGGAAGGGGGTCGAAGGTCCCATTCATCACATCCATGTCACCCCCCTGCTCCGGCGTCGGGGAAACAGGGGCATTAGCACCGAGCAAATAATGTATGCCCGCAATGTCAGTCTCTATCTTCTCCATCCGTCGATCCATCCGTTGCTCCATTTGTAGCATCCGTTGCTCCACATTTAACATTGTCTCCAGAAGCAGATCTATCTTTGCCAGCACAATAGAATTCCCCGGGAGATCCACACTTATCCCATTCAGCATCCGGTCCAACGAGCTGCTTCTTGTGCATGGCGTCTGGACATCTGGGGGGATGGGTGCAACGGAGGATGAGATGGGTGTTCCATGGAGAGAAGCGGCATCGATGGAGAGTGGAGGAGGTGACCTGTGGATACCCGGTAGAGGAGAAGCAGCAGCGTCAAAGAGGGATGGAGAAGGTGACCTTTGGTTTTCCGGGCGAGAAGCAGAGTCGTCTAAGAGCAAAGGAGAAAGTGACCCGTGGATTTCAGAGGCGGCAGTGTCGTCAGATGGAACCGGAGATGATGGGGGTGGAGAAGACGGGATGAAGATTTCCGGGACAGCTACAGCAGAGTCGTCGAAGCATATGGGAGGAAGTGGTCTACGGATTCGATCGGTTGGCTGCCATACATTTTGTGTCGAGAGTACATCACCGTATATCTTCTTCACATAATGAGGCTTACGTCTAAGAAAACCCTTAACCTTTGGGGTCAGCAGAAGGTTTTCTTTATTTGCCTTAGCCTGTCGCTTTTGCCTTGGCATGGAAACGGCAACCGCCTTTCGCTTTTTCAGCATGACAGGCACGGCAGAGGTGAGTGGGTTCTTGCGTCCATGGAAGCAGGTGGCACAATGCAGTACAGTATCTGGACAAGGGCAAGTTCAGATAAAGATCATGGAGTGGTGGCCTATGCAGTGTGTGACCTTTTATGCATGGCGGCCAGGTACAGGTGTTGAAAGTGGGCGTGTGAGTTATTACCGTATAAATACACCATCCATTTTGTGTATTGACTGCACATAGAATACACATCGACTAAACATCGAATATACATTCTTGTGTTTGTATTTCTTTCTACTTGCAGCAATGCCTGTTAAAAAGATTTCAAAGGATCTCATTATGCGAATTAAGGAGATGTACACGAGCGGACACCAAATTACTGCTATCCAACGCTGGTTAGCTACTTCTGACTTCGTTGTGCCATTAACCACCGTGAGCTATCATGCACAAGGAAAAAACAGAGACCGGAAAAAGGCACCAAGGGTAACTAACGCGTAAGTATACTTACAGTATAAAACTTAACAAAAAAAATATATAGAAAACTGTACTGTACATCTACAGTACGGTTCTGTATCTACTGCAATACTGTTGTTATTTCTGTTGATTTATATTACAACATACTGTACAGTAGTTTGTCTATTTATATTTATAGTACAGCAGTATACATTTTTTGTATATTTCAATTAATCTTACAACGGTATATACTGTATAGGATGTGCTGTATATTTATATTTATATTACAACAGTATATTTATTTTGTATATTAATATTTATAGTACAACAGTATATATATTTTGTCTATTTATATTTATAGTACAGCAGTATACATTTTTTGTATATTTCAATTAATCTTACAACGGTATATACTGTATAGGATGTACTGTATATTTATATTTATATTACAACAGTATATTTATTTTGTATATTTATATTTATAGTACAACAGAATATATATTTTGTCTATTTATATTTATAGTACAGTAGTATACATTTTTTTGTCTATTTCAATTAATCTTACAACGGTATATACTGTATAGGATGTACTGTATATTTATATTTATATTACAACAGTATATTTATTTTGTATATTTATAGAACAACAGTATATATATTTTGTCTATTTATATTTATATTACAGCAGTATACATTTTTTGTATATTTCAATTAATCTTACAACGATATATACTGTATAGGATGTACTGTATATTTATATTTATATTACAACAGTATATTTATTTTGTATATTTATATTTATAGTACAACAGTACAGTATATATATTTTGTCTATTTATATTTAATGTATTTTACAACATTACATTTATATACATTTTATACTGCTGCATATTAATAAAACAATATAATTTCTTTACATTGTAGGGAGATAACTGTTCTGGTGGACAAAATAAGTGAGGAGAATGATGAGAGGAGTGCATTAAGGGTTAAAAACACTCTGCAGGAAAAGCACAATCTGACTGTATCCGAGACCAGCATAAAGAAGATGAGACGTAGCATTGGATGGAAATATGGATGTGTGAGGTTAGTACTGGACAGTACAGGAGGTAAAAGTGTTGTTTCGCAAACTGTACTGCACTGTGCCGCAAAAAAAAATTATTCCTTGTCATTACAGAGTGTACCCCATGATACGGGACGCAAACAAAATCAAAAGAGTGCTCCAGGCCCAGGCATGGATCAACAGCGGGGAGACTTTCCAGGATTGCATCTTCACTGATGAGTCTACTGTGTCGCTTGAGAGAGTTGCAAGATTTGCGTTCCACAAAAAAGGCCGCATATCTTTGAAGCCACGGCCAAAACACCCCGTGAAGCTGCATGTGTGGGGTGCCATCTCTAGGCGTGGACCGAGATGCATTGTCATCTTTGAAGGTAAAATGTACTTGCACTGTACTTGACTAGGGTTGCCATACCGTATGCACTGTACTGTACTATTGTGCAGTTTTTTGAGCACTTTTCTTTTCTTGCTATAGGAATCATGAATAAAGCTTTCTTCCAAGACAACATTGTGCCCGAGATAGTGCAATACATCACACGCGACTTCCCCAATGGTCACTGCTTCTACCAGGACAACGATCCCAAGCACACCGCGTCAACGGCGCGTATTCTTGAGCGCGGCATCAACTGGGGGAAGACTCCAGCGGAGTAAGTGCAGTAGACCGTGTCCCATTTTTGTTCCCCACTGTTTTTAGCTCTTAAATCAATTGTCCTTTCTTTCCAATGACAGGTCGCCAGACTTCAATCCGATCGAAATGGTCTGGCATCAGCTGAAGGACCATATCCGGAAAGTGGCGAAACCCTCCAAAAAGAACGAGTTGTTGAAAGGCATAATGAGTTTTTGGAACGATGTACTCACCGTGGAACGCTGCAATAAATTTATAGACCATATTGCCACTGTGTTGCCCATTGTCATCGCGCGTAATGGGCAAGCATCAGGAAAGTAGTACTGTGCTGTAGTATTGTCAGTACAGTATGTTACAGGTAAGTATGGCACAGATTTTTTCTTTCCAGATAGTAAGAGTATACAGTAGTTACTTTTTTCTTTACAGAGAGAGCAGCACCAGCCATCAGGTTACAGTACATAGAATTTAACAGTAGTCAGAGTATACAGTAGTTCCAGTACAGTATACAGTAGACTAGTTTGACAGTACAACAGTAACTGTCTACTAACTGCTCCATTTTATTCTTTCCAGAGAAAGCTGCACCAGCCTCCTACAGTAGTTCTGCCATAATACAGTACAGTACGCACATACAGTACAGTACAGTACAGTAACTGCACTAATTTTTGGTTTTCTTGTCGTTCCAGGAAAAAGGGTGGCCTAGGTGGGAGATGGGGGCGTTGTGTCCAGTCAAATCTGCTTGTACAGTGAAATGTACAATATATAAACAGCTAGAATGATGTACACAAAACCTCTCCTCTCTCAATGAACTACTGTACTGCAGACAGAATGAGGAAAAGATAAAGACTAAAGAAAATATAATTTTACTATACAGTATATAGTATATACAGTATATTATACAGTACATTACAGTACTGTACTGTGTATAGAATTAAATAATATTCTTATAAATGTGCATTACTCATGTTTCCCCATGTTTTACAAAGGTTTTCCAAATGGTTATCCAATTTCAAGCTGCCAAAATAACTTAATAAAGACTGCATTCTGTATTATTCCTGATTATTTTTATATTTGTATTTTTTGGTTCCTGATAAAATAAAAGAAATATTTATTCACTTTCATGCGAATCATAATCATTGACAGCCACCCCTACAGACCCACAGAATGGATTATGTTACATTATACTTACTGTATATACAGGATTTATATATTTTTATTTTAAAGATATTAAAGAATGTACTGTATTGTATTTAAAACATGTGACTGTAAACCATAGTGACTGACAAATATTTTCACACCCTGATGAAATACACTATCAGTGTACTCTCAATTCTCACAGTGCTGTGCACATCAGATTTACATTTCAAATTCGAGGGGGGATTTTCCAAAGCTTTACCGTTCAAACAACAGGCCTCGAAGGGTTGGGGGAGGGGGATGGTGTGATTAGACGCAGGCGTACTGAGTGTTTGTAGCTCGGCTATGGGCGGATTAAGAACACAATGGCAATATGCCGAAGGTTAACGACCCAGTGGAGAGAGGGGGTTGGTAGGATAGGGTGACTCAGCCGATTGACGCTTGGCTAGGGAGGGATTAAAAACTCTGGAGGTGTGTGGCTGAAATAGTTAACAGCACTGTAATTTCAAAAGGCAGTTCATCATAATAATTTGATGAATAAACCCCCAAAGACAACCCCCAAATACAGTATATAAAAAGCAAGTCACTTTAACTACCTGTGCCCCAAATGTTTTGTGGCAGAAGAATTTAATAAAGGCTGCAGTATGTATTATTGTGTGTTGATTGTTAGAATTGCTGTGCACTTTAAATGTTACAACATTGTACAGTATTTGTAAATAAATGTTTTTGTACTGACTCCACCAATAAAAGAACATGTTGAATTGCCTCACATTGTTTCCATTTGCTCCTTTGACAGTGTAACAAATGTAGAGGCTTGCTGCGTTTTTTTTTTTACTAAATCCCTGAAGAAGCTCCTTTGCTGGAGAGAAACGCGCGTTGGACGCGCAGTTGTGTCAGTCTCCTACTTGGAGCTGTTTTTAATGTAGTGCTTTTAAGTCTCCTGGTTCTATATATGCAGACAGCATTAGCTGGATAATTTTAACAACAGGCAGTGAGTTTGCCTTCCTGCTCTATATGATATATGCACAATTAGAGCCTCTCTGCTGGGTAACTCACTGTTAATGATACTGTGAGTCCCAGCTTTACTATGTTGTGAATTATTTTCCATTAATAGAGCCTGTGTCAGCGTTACCTTCTAAGCTTATGCAACATAACATTTACTACCACTGTTGGTGCTTGCTGGTATATAACTGAGCAGGATTGCTGGATTTCTGACCATTCAAAGGCTCACTGTGTAGGATACGTTTACCTACAGTTTGCATACTTGCTCCAGAGGGGTTAACACCCTGACTTATAGCATCCTCTGTCCTTCCAACCCCAGGAATATTGATTCTGGGATTGTATATTCACACATTTATTGACAGGGATGTACGACATTGTCAATTTAATTCATTTTTAATACTTAGTACACAACGTTTGGTAATATATGTTTTAAGTAAATTTATTAAAAGTTAGATTTTACATCATGTTGGAGTGCAGTTAGTGAATTCTTTAGGGGACACATCCATTTTGTGTTCCCCTTCCCCCCTCTTTTTGGCTGTTTTTTTACTGCCTGGTCACGCAATTGGCGTAGGAACTACTGCAATTGGCGTGGGAACTAGGTCAATTGGCGTGGGAACTTCTGTTCTAGGGCACCTAGAAATAAAATTAATTTTGCCCCTAGATCTTAGGAACCCCCTCACTTGACCCCAACAGGGTCCGAGCAGTAATGGCGGCGAGAAAGGGTCACGCCGGCGAGGAGGGTCCTACCATTGAGCGTAATGGCGGAGAAAGCTTTGAACCGGCTAAGTCAGAATGAGCAGAAACCTGGAACCCACAACTCCGGTTCTGTTCGACCTAGAGGGCTCAGATTCGGTCACCATGTAGTCCTAGTTGCGGCAGGATTGCATGGCAAATTGCGACCCTCTCGTGGCAACAGAACGGAGTCAGGGTGATGTTAAA
>WSYH01008372.1:0-29406 GCA_036426205.1 Ascaphus truei
CAGGCCAGTATTAAGTAAAACCACCGGATTCACCCCCCTCGCTTCCCGGAATTCCTTCAGTGACGGTGACGCCGCTACAGGATTCCAGCGCTCCCGGAAGTTTTTGTGACGCCCACACGGATTCCCCGCGCTACCGAGAACGTGGTGACGGCACACAGGATAGCCTTTCCCGAAAAATTTTTCGCACAGATACCCGTCCCGGAAGTGTGACGCCACAACAGGTATCCTCGCGCTCCCGGACAGTGTGACGCCACACGGACATTCACGCGCTCCCGGAAATGTGACGCACAACAGGAATCCCGCGTTCGATCCGGAAATGTGATGGCAACAGGATTCCCGCGCCCACGGAAATGTGACGCACACAGGGATTTCCCGCGTCACCAGGAAGGTGACGAACTACATGCATTCCCCGTCGCTCCCGGAAATGCTGGTGGACGCAAACAGGCATCTTCCGCGCTCCAGGTAAGGGGAAGCACCACACCGGATTCCCCTCCGTCTCCCGGAAGTGTGACGCACACAGGATTCCCCGCGCTCCCGGAAGTGTGACGCACACAGGATTCCCCGCGCTCCCGGAAGTGTGACGCACACAGGATTCCCCGCGCTCCCGGTAACCATGTGTGACGCACCACAAGGATTTCCCCTAAGCACGCTCTGCCGGAAGTGTAAACGCACACCGATTCCCCGACGCTCCCGGAGGAGTGTGACGCACACCAGCTGTGTTCGTGTTGTGTGACACTGTTATCTCCCTTCTTCCGTAGGCCCGTAAGAATGAGCTGGCCATCGAGGACATGGAGGGGGGACTTTCACGATCAGTAACGGGGGGGTGATTCGGCTCCATTGTTTGGACCCACACCCATCAATAATAACCCCACGACATTCTGCCCCCTCATCCTTGGGCATGCACTTGGTTGTCTTTTTTTTTTTATGTGAAGCTTTTTGCCTGTTTTTGTAGATTTCCCCGTGCCGGTGTCCCCTGTGTGTTTCCACTACTCTCTCCCCCCCGAGTCAAGTACTTTCCGCGCACGCACTCCTTACTTGGCCTGCAGTAACTGCATCCCTATTCGCGGCTGTAGCAGGACAGGAGCGGAAGCGGGGCACAAGTGGATTATACTAAGGGGTGTGTACAAGTAGCCAGGGCGGGGAGGCCGAGCGGATGTGCGTGTGTGTACTTACAGTGTGATTGCGTTGTCTCTTTTAGTGGGTCACCATTCAATCTGGTGATGCTTGTTTGTAGGGAGAGGCTAGCATATTAAGGGACTAGTACCGAACAGCGTGGCGACGGCATTGAGAGGAGGCTAGCACCGAGACATGTATCTATGGCAACTTGGGAGCTGGGAGAAGGGCGATGTCCTCCTGGACTCCTGGGGAGAGGATGCGAGTGTCTGGACTTGGGGAAGCGCTGCACGTGTCGTGTGGTGCAGCCGGGGCACTATCACGGGAGCACCTCTGGGGGCGGTTTGTTCCTCGGTGTGTTGGGGAGTGGCTCTGGGGGAGGGCCGCGCGCGGACTGGTCGCGTCGCTGGGGGAGGGCAGCGCGCGGACTGGTCGCGTCGCTGGGGGAGGGCCGCGCGCGGACTGGTCGTCAAAAGAAAGTGTAGATATTGAAAGGTTCCCAGCCTGTGTGTTTTGCTGTTCCGCCCCCGAGTTCCGCCCCCGAGTTCCGCCCCCGAGTTCTGCCCCCGAGTGCCGCTCCATTGGAGTTCACTCCATGTAGGGTCGGATTATATACTATGTCTGTGCAAAGCTGCAGTTTCCAGCCAAGCTGCTCAGTTTTGCCTCATACTGTTTAGAGAACCGCAGGTGCTGATTAAAGGTTAGCTCCTGCGATGGGTGGCACCCGCCGACCTGCAGTGATAGCGATGCCAGTTCTGCAGCGCCCTGCGCCATACAGGGGTCTTGATTCCTTGCCCAGAGGTCATCTTCCCCATGTGCACCAACAGAGTACCCTTCTGACCGATCCGCACGTGGTTTGAGAGTAACTGATCTTACTAGTCAGGGATAGTTAGGTGGACCCTGCCCATGTGATGCTATTCAAGTACCAGCTCCAAACTGCAACGCCAAGAGCTCCAACGGGCCGCACTGTGTTGGGAAAAGGTACCTTGGTAGGAGGTGGGGTGCAATGTATTGTTTATGTTCCTTACCTGTTGTTCTCCGGGTCTGGTTTATATTATTCCGGTAAAGGAATTGTGAATGTGTTTCACGGTTACAGGTTCCACGGAGGTCTCGTTGCCAATTTGCTATCCAGGCCCAAAACCCCTATCTCCCCCATTCAGTCCCCCACCCCGGTGTCACAGAGCTGATCCCCTCCGGTACACTGATCAGGACACTTATCAACTTTCTACGTTTGGGAGGAAACCCAAAGCACAAAACCACGACGAGTATCATTTCCTCCCCCGCAAGCTGAGGTCGCTCATCTCCCTCCAGTTGCCCATGGGGAAAATAGAAAGGGACGCCTGTTAGCACCAATCTATAAGATTACCAATCGCCCAAATTCTACAAAAACAACTACGTCTGTGCCGCAGGGGCTGGGAGTGAGGTCACTGTCCTGTCATTGTCCGCAGAGGCTGGGAGTGAGGTCACTGTCCTGTCATTGTCCGCAGAGGCTGGGAGTGAGGTCACTGTCCTGTCATTGTCTGCAGAGGCTGGGAGTGAGGTCACTGTCCTGTCATTGTCCGCAGAGGCTGGCTAGTAGTGAGGTAACTGTCTGTCATTGTCTGCAGAGGCTGGGAGTGAGGTCACTGTCCTGTCATTGTTCGCAGAGATTGGGAGTGAGGTCACTGTCCGGCCAAGAGCTAAATACCAACCCTGCTGGGTCTGCAGTCCTCTTTCTACTACTTCTGTGACCCATTAACCTGGGAAGTGTGACCGTGCCACACAGTTTCTCAAAGCTGTCCTGATTAATACGGCCGCTGCTGTTTCAGCAATTAGGAAATAATAGCCCCAAAAAGAAGCCGCCATAACAAACACTCTGCAGTAGGAGCCCAGAACGCCACCTTTTCTGTTAAAAAGCTGTCAATTATACTTTAGGATTAAAGGCCTCAGTCCGGCACCGGCTGGAGAAAGGAGAACATTTTAAGGGGGAACAGCTATGTCGTTCTGTTACTACATGGTCAGCAATACCTTCATTTTTTTTTGCCCAAATTACCATTTTTTTTTAATTATCTTGTCTCAAAAATGACCAATCTGATTTTAAATAATTGGGGAAATCTTCACAAAACGGCCACATTTCAGCCCGAGCCGAACTACGGATCCAAAATCGTGTTTAAAAGCGCAGAGCTTTAAACAGAAATGCTCTGTCACGGTATCTGCAGCGCAGCCGACGTGTAATAATACTGCCTAATACTACCGTGGTGTATTAATACTGCGTGTCCCTTCCGCTTGAAGTTACATCCGTGCGCGGTTAGATCGGCTGTGGCTGTTTGTGTGGTTGCATTATTGTGGTCTGTGCGAGGGACACACAACACAAACACCACAATGACACGTCAGAGAAATGTGACTTTACTTATAACGTGACTACAGCCGGTGACATTAAAGTGACGCTCGGATGACGTACTCGCTTCGACTCTGTGACCTCCGCGTGCCCTTCTCCCCATCACACGGAACAGGCTCTGGTCACAGCCATGCAGGACACATGTAACAGCGCACACGTTAATGCAGCTTGTCCCAGGGGTTCGGGGGATGTCGCTGTACATGGCTAGCGTTGCAGGTCATGTCTTCATGCAGTGTCACATGTCTGAACTGTGTATGTGACCACTGAGTGTCACATGTCCCAGCCCATGATTGACACAACCTTAGTATGTAGGTGCTGTGGTTGCATGCATGTGGAAATAGCTTTTCTTCCCATTGTCCGTCTCAGAGCAGTTTGTTCCATTGGACGGTGTGAAAGAATGAGTGGCTTTTAATCCTCTGCACACCCCCGGGCCCCGAGCCGAGCCGTCTGTCCGGGTCATAACACAGGAGCTGAGGGGGGGAGAGAGAGGAAGCAACAGGCAGGCTTCGTAGAGACGCTCATGGAAGAGAGAGGAAGAAACAGGCAGGCATCGGAGAGACGCTCATGGAAGAGAGAGGAAGCAACAGGCATCCATCGGAGAGACGCTCATGGGAGAGAGGAAGAAACAGACAGCCATTGGAGAGAGACACCCATGGGAGAGAGAGGAAGAAACAGGCAGCCAGACAGCCATCGGAGAGATACACATGGGAGAGAGAGGAAGCAACAGCCAGCCATCGGAGAGAGACGCTCATGGGAGAGAGAGGAAGAAACAGCCAGCCATCGGAGAGAGACGCTCATGGGAGAGAGAGGAAGAAACAGGCAGCCATCGGAGAGAGACGCTCATGGAACATGGAAGAGAGAGGAAGAAACAGACAGCCATCGGAGAGAGACACCCATGGGAGAGAGAGGAAGCAACAGGCAGCCATCGGAGAGAGACACCCATGGGAGAGAGAGGAAGCAACAGACAGCCATCGGAGAGAGACGCTCAGGGGATTGAGAGGAAGAAACAGGCAGCTATCGGAGAGAGAGGAGGAAACAGGCAGCCAGACAGCCATCGGAGATACGCTCATGGGAGAGAGAGGAAGCAACAGCCAGCCATCGGAGAGAGACGCTCATGGGAGAGAGAAAGAAACAGGCAGCCATCGGAGAGAGACGCGCATGGAAGAGAGAGGAAGAAACAGACGGCCATCGGAGAGAGACACTCATGGGAGAGAGAAAGAAACAGGCAGCCATCGGAGAGAGACGCTCATGGAAGAGAGAGGAAGCAACAGGCAGCCATCGGAGAGAGACGCTCATGGAAGAGAGAGGAAGCAACAGGCAGCCATCGGAGAGACGCGCATGGGAGAGAGAGGAAGCAACAGGCAGCCATCGGGGAGACGCTCATGGGAGAGAGAGGAAGAAACAGGCAGCCATCGGAGAGACACTCATGGGAGAGAGAGGAAGCAACAGGCAGCCATCGGAGAGAAAGAAACAGACAGCCATTGGAGAGAGAGCAACAAACAAGCAACCATCAGAGAGAGAGGAAGAAACTGGCAGCCATCGGAGAGAGATGGTCATGATGGAGAGACACTGGCTGAGAAGGAGATAATGAGAAAAACACAGTCATGAGAGGGTGAGAGAGATGACTGCGGGAGAGAGAATCCCGAGAAAGAGAGGGATATATAAAGACAGCCACGAGGGAGAGATGGCGACAGAGAGTGAGGGGTAGTTTCGGGAGACAGAATAAGACAGCCAGCCATAGAAGAGAGAGAGCCACTGGAGAGAGAGTAAGACAGTCACGGGAACAAGAGTCACAAGGGAGACAACCACAAGAGAAAGATCCATGTTAGAGACAGCAATGAGAGTAAAAAGACTGCCACATAAGAGAGATGAAGAGAGAGATACACACACACACACACACAGGACAAAGACATACATGAGAGAAAGCCATGGAACAGAGGGAAAGACAGCCACGGTAGACACGAGAGCGGACAGTCACAGGAGCAAGAGTCACGAGGGAGACAATCACAAGACAGAGTGCCATGAAAGAGACAGCAACAAGAGCGAGAGAGACTGCCACAGGAAACAGCCACAATAGAACCACGTGAGTCATGTGAAGGACCCTGCATGAGAGCGCTGAAACAAACCACGTGGCCACAAAGAGACCTCACCTCCGTGAGCAGAGAGACAGCGGCAGAGCTGAGATTGTCCAGGAGAGGTAGCCGCATGTGAGAGCTGACTCCAGAGACGAGACTCTGAGAGAGAGACTGCAGAAAGAAACAGAGAGACCGCCACAGACCAGAGAGAGAGAGACAGATAATCAGACACAGAGACTACAGAAAGATAAAGAGAGACCATCACAGACCAGAGAGAGAGACAGACAATCAGACACAGAGACTACAGAAAGATAAAGAGAGACCGCCACAGACAGTCTCACCTGTCCTGTCAGCATTTCATAGAGTAGCGCCCCTAGGCTCCACCAATCGCAGGCCTCCGTCACCGCGCCCACTCCCAGAACCTCTGCGCAGGGAAAGGGGGAAGGTCAGTGGCAATTATATGGTGACCATGTGGGACCCCCCAAAATGTTAAATTAGTTGGGGTTCCCTGAGAGGTCACTGGATGTAACCGTAATGGGGGGGGGGGGAGACCCTTAATCACTTACTGGGGGTGTCACCAAGGGGTTAATCATGACACCCGTGCCAGCCAATAGGAGCGCTCCTCACCTGGTGCCACATAGAGATGCTCAGCAGCCGTGGGACAACAGGGACTGTCCACCTCCCGCCACTGACCGAAGTAGGTTAGACAAACGTCACCTGGGGGAGGGCAGAGAGAGGGGGAGACACAGAACAGGGGGGGTTTGGGGGCATAAAGGAAAACTTGGGGGTTGTGGGCCCGGTTAGGGGCAATTCTGAGAAGCAGGGGGCAGTTCTGAGGTGCCTGGGGTCAAAGTGGGGAGTAGAGGGTAGTTCTGGGGAGTAAGGGGTAGTTTGGGGTGCGCTGGGCAGATCTGAGGCAGTTTCAGGGAGTAAGGGGTCATTTGGGGTGTGTGGGGCAGCAATTCTCACCCTTCTCCCCCAGCAGCAGGTTTCGGGGGTTCAGGTCTTTGCACAGCACCCCCTCCTGGTGAAGAGTCTCCAGTGCCAGCACCAGCTGGGCCCCCCACAGTCTGACCTGCGGCTCAGGGACGCCCCCTGCTGGGACTTCGGTACTGGAAGCATCTGACTCTCTTTCACAAGCCCATTGGCTGGCTGAGTCCGTCTCCTCCTCTGATTGGTTCCCTTGTTCTGGGCCCAAGGGGCGGGCAGCAGTGTCACCGGGCCCCAGGGAGGGCAGAATGAAGCATCCTGGGAAATCCGTGCTTGGAGCCTGGAATTTCCGAAGCTGCCTCCAGAGACGGCCCCCTGCAGGGCAGGAAGGGGGGGATAAAATGGCATCTGTAAGGGGTGGTGGGGGGCGAATTCTCTGCAAAGTGAGGGGTGCCGAGAGCTATATGAGGAGCAAAGCATTATGTGGGGGGTGCAGAGCATTATGTGGGGGGTGCAGAGTGCTATATGGGGGACAGGACACTATATATGGAGGTGCAGAGTGCTCTGTGGGGGGGAGGGGACGCAGAGTGTTAAATGAGGGGCAGAGCGCGGGGGGGGGGGCGCAGAGTGTTATATGAGGGGCAGAGCATCTCACCTGGGACGTGCTTCAGCTGCAGATACAAAGCGTCGTCGCTGATGTAGAATCTCTGCAGCGGAACCATGAATGGGACACACTGAGGAATGACAGTCACCGCACCGTGACGAGAGCGCCCCGACTTCAAAAGGGACTGCCAGGGAGAGAGCGTCACACAGTCATACAGAGAGTCACCGCACCGTGACGAGAGCGCCCCGACTTCAAAAGAGACTGCCAGGGAGAGAGCGTCACACAGTCACACAGAGAGTCACCGCGCCGTGACGAGAGCGCCCCGACTTCACAAGGGACTGCCAGGGAGAGAGCGTCACACAGTCATCAGAGAGTCACCGCGCCGTGACGAGAGCGCCCCGACTTCACCAGGGACTGCCAGGGAGAGAGCGTCACACAGTCATAGAGTATCCGCGCCGTGACGAGAGCGTCCCGACTTCAAAAGGGCCTGCCAGGGAGAGCGTCACACAGTCACACAGAGAGTCACCGCGCCGTGACGAGAGCGTCCCGACTTCACCAGGGACTGCCAGGGAGAGAGCGTCACACAGTCATATTCATACAGAGGAGTCCACCGCCACCGGCCGTACACGAGAACGCACGCCGACTTCACAACATGGACTTGCCAGGAGAGAGCGTTCACAAGAGAGAGTCACAAACTAAGAGGTCCCAACGCGTCCACATGACGCGGCTCCCCCGACTTCCCAGGGACTGCCAGGGATAGATCGTCCCAGAAGAGTTCACCAACGGTGAAGGAGCGCCCCGACTTCCACAAAGACTGCCAGGAGAGAGCGTCACACAGAGAGAGAGTCACCCGCGGTGACGAGATCGCCCCGATCACCAAAGGACTGCCGGGAGAAGAGACCGTCACACAGTCATACAGAATAGTCAACCGCGCCGTGACTAGAGCGCCCCGACTTCACAAGGGACTGCCAGGAGAGAGCGTCACACATGGTCATAGAGAGTCCCGCGCCGTGACGAGAGCGCCCCGACTTCACAAGGGACTGCCAGGGAGAGAGCGTCACACAGTCACACAGAGAGTCACCGCGCCGTGACGAGAGCCCCCGACTTCACCAGGGACTGCCAGGGAGAGACGTCACAACAGTCACACAGAGAGTCAAAACCGCGCCGTGACGAGAGCGCCCCACTTTCACAAGGGACTGCCAGGGAGGCAGAGCAGTCACCAGTCACACAGAGTCACCGCGCCGTGACAGAGCGCCCCCGACTTCACAAGGGACTCTGCCAGGGAGAGTAGCGTCACAACAGTCACACAGAACTCCACGGCCGTGACGAGACGCCCCGACTTCACAGGGACTGCCAGGAGAGAGTGCGTCACACAGTCATCCAGAGAGTCAAGACCAGCTGCCGTGACGAAGCGCCCCGACTTCCACAAGGTCCTGCAACTGCGATAGACGTCCACACAGTCCACGAGATCAACCAACCCGCGCCGTGACGATAGCGCCCGACTTCACAAGGGCCTGCCAGGGAGAGAGCGTCACACAGTCATACGGAATAGTCACCGCGCGCGTGACGAGAACGCCCCGACTTCACAAGGCCTGCCAGGGAAGAGCGTCACACTCATACGAGAGTCACCGCGCCGTGACGAGAGCGCCCCATTCACAAGGACTGCCAGGGATAGCGTCACACAGTCATACGGAGATAGTCACCGCGCGTGAAAGCGCCCCGACTTCACAAGGCTGCAAGGAGAGAGAGCGTCACACAGTCACACAGAGAGAGGCGGGGAGTGGGGGAGGAAGATATCCAGTTCTCACCTTAAGGACAAATGTGTTCCCTGAGGATGGATCAAACAACCACTGCACCTAAACACAGAGCCGCGAGCTTTACACACACACACACCACACACACGCGTTAGAGACGCACGCACGTCACACACACACACACGAGCGAGAGCGTTACAACCAACACGAGAGCGTTACAACCACACACACAAGAGAACGTACAACACACCCACACCAACACACGAGAAGCGTAGACCGCAGTGTTACAACACAAGCGCCTTACACACCAGAGACGATTTGGGAGTGTGTGGGAGGGCGCCTGCGAGCCTTGACGCATCCTACTGACACTGGTATGGTTTGCGGTCATCTCTAAGCCCCCTTAGGGTGAGGGGGGGGGGGTCAGGTCTTGTTTCATATATATTATGGTGGTTACAATTGTCACATTTTAATTGTTTTGTGTAATTATAAACCTGCTGGGGTCTTTACCTCCAAGAAAGGTGTCCATGTGATCTTTTTATTGGGTATGGGGGGGAAAGAGTGTAGTCGGGCAGTCTCAGAGGTACTGGCCTCACCCCTCATATCAGCCTGGCAGTCCTGCGGCTAGGCCCGGATTTACGCACAGAAACTCAACCTTGGGTGGCTAATGTCATCATGGGGGCGTGCTGTTGGTTACAGAGGCCCCGCTCTCCTTCCCCACAATGACTAAACTCGACTAGCCAGGGGAGAGTGCGCGGCCTCTTGTAAAGGTCTCTTACCTCCTTCCTGCAGCGTTGCGTGTCAACGTGACGTCACGTGACGTCCCGTTGTCATGGAAACGCGTCGCCACGTGACGGTCGGGACACTGCAAAGAGGAGACCAGGGCGCAAACAGTGCGGCCTATGGGCGGCAACATTCGACAACCTGCCCTGGTACAGGGTCTTTTAATTTAGGGGTCAGTAGCTGTTTCCCCCGACATTTTTCCAACCTTGCGTTTCGTATGTATAAATAATACAATACAGCGTCGCACACACTTAACCTCTGACCCGCCCCACGGTGACCCCGAACCCTGTTCTACTTTGTCTATGATCGCCACCACCGACCGGTCAGTGCTTCAGTTTTCCACCGCTGAGCTCAGGATTCTGATTGGCCGAAACCGCAGGCTCCGTATCTCCCTTGGAACCAAAAAGGGGACACAGTGGTCAAGTCGCTTGGTCAGAGCACCGGGATCCCGTGTGACCCTCCTGCATTGTGCTCACCACTCCCCTGCCCCGATACGTTTCCCAAGCCTTTGCAGGTGGCAGTTTGAAGAATTTTCCTTGCACGTTTTAATACTGTGAGATTTTTGCGTTTGACGGCCTCCGCGTCGCTCTCTGCTCGGGTCAACTGGAGCGAGAGAGAGCGGGGAGCAGGACAGAGAGATGGAAGAATGGGAGAGAGGGAAAGGGATGATGGATTTTCAGGGGCGGTTATATGAGCAATAGGAGGAGTTAATGGGAGCGGTTATTTGGGCTCGACAGTTCAGAGAGGCCCAACGCTCTTCACCACACAATATAAACTGATTCGCCGGGGTGACGCGGGCCTCTGTGTCCTTAACCCGAGCGGCATCTCTTCAACCAGTGATTCGTGGTCATGAGACCGAGGTCACATGGTTGACACACTCGCCATGACAATATGCCATCTCACGGCAATGCGTCGCCATGACAACGCAAACGTCACATGATGCCGCGTCATGGGAGGAGGGCCGTCAGACATATCTCCCGGTCCGTATCTGTCTCCAATCCGCCCCTGCGTGCTTCCCGTTAGGGGCTGAATGCGGCCACTGATTGGATCATGTTGCCCACCAACTGGGTTATTAAGGGGTATAAAGCGTTCATTAGTGGGGAGATTGGATGTCAGAAAGATACAATTCCATGGCTGGAAATCAGTGGGTCAGATGAATGAAGAGGTCACAACAAAGAGGTCCAAGGAGGATAGGTCAGAACCTTTAACCCCGCTCAGCAGCAGCTCAACGCCATGTTTGTAGTGACCGAAAGCCGCCTCATACTCTTCGTTGGCGTCTCTCTCCATAGCCACGTGCAGTTGTTTGGCCCGCTCCAGCAGGTAATCTCGTTTGCAGGTGCCCTTTGACCCTGGGTCTGCTCCAGGACTTCTGTGACTCCCACTCGACAATGACCGGGGGCGGAGCACAGCGGAGTCCCCCTCACTGCTCATGGCAGGGACAGGGGGGAGATGCGAGTGGTCCTAGAGAGAAGAGGAGAGAGCGGAGAGGCGTGGGGAAGAGAGATTAGATGGGGGGAAGATTGTGGGGAGTAGAGGGGTGAAGCGCGAGTTGGGAGGGGCGGGAAAGAGAGATGGGAGGAGCGAGACCAGATGGGCACGAACAGAAGATGGTGAGAGCAGGGTTGAAAGAGAGAATGGGAGAGGGCGGTAAGAAGATGGGGAGGATGGGGAAGAGAGATGTCGGAGAGAGGGGGGCAACAAGCTATATGGTGAGTACGGGGAACTATATAGAGAATGTTAGAGAGGTGCTTTTAAGGAGTGAGAATGGTTCATTATTATTTAACGATCTCTATTTTATGTTATAGGATGGAAGAGATATTGGGGAGGTATTGGAGCTAATTTGGTCAGGCTGCTTGGGCTAATCAGACATGGAGACACCTTACGTGGTTGTACAGAACAATTAACCTGGGAAGCGCAGGAAGGGGGGCAACAAATAATATGGGTAACAAGGAGGGGGTAACAATGGGAAGGAGGCGCGGAGGGCCAAGTCAAAATGGGAATGAACGAACTGTTGGCACTCGACGAAATGAGAGGGGGGAAGCGAAATAGGAATGAGTGTGGTAAGAGATGGGGAGGAGAGTTTTAACAGATCAAAATATCTGCTCCTTCCATTAGGGATGTTTGTACGATATTGTGAGGCGGGGGTTGTAGAGATTTGCTCGTCATATTGTCAAGACAGAGATGTTGATCATCCTTTAATAGAGTTGTCTTTCTTTATTTGGAATCTTATATTGTAGTAGTGGTGGGACGATCTGTTCGGTCCAATATTTGTTTGTCTGGGAAGAATCATTTTTCTTAGTATGTTTCTCTGCTGCTTTTTCCTTCGCGTGTCCATCTATATCTATTTTTTCTAAGTCTTTGCACCCCTTCTCCTTTTTCCGCTCTCGCACTATCGTTATCTCTTATCTTTCATCTACGCCTTATCCTCACCTGCTTCGCGCCCATGGTACCTATTTTTTGCTCTCTGTCTGCTCTTTCTTCTTTCTCTCTGGTCGTTCTACGCATTCCTATAATCTTCTCTTGTTTCCTGTTTCTTCTTTGAGAGTGGCCTCTGACTGTCAACCATGCAGACCTGCAGCTATTCCTGTGCCCGTCTCTTCAGTTCCACTTACCCCTTTCTTATCTTCGATCTTCGTTTCCTCTGTGTCCGCCTCTTCCTTCTGTGATTTCGGAACATTTTTTTGATATCTATAGTCTGTTTTCTATCTCTGTTGTGACTTTGTTTGTATTAATTCATTTAGTTTTGATTTGGCATCCTCTTTTTCCTCTCCTTCCCCTCTAAGCGTAGTCTTCCTAGCGGTCCTTTCTCAAAATCATTTACACGCTCGCCTCCTGCCATCTTCCTCTTCCCCCCCCCTCATTCCTCCCCCTTCACCCATGCCCCTTCGGTCGCCTTCGGCAGGACCCAGGAGATCTAGTTTTTGAAAACAACAACTGCTATCCTAATCGATACCCGGTCTCTTAACCTTTTTCCTCTGTCTTTCCTTTTTGTCTCTCTTTCCTTTTTCTTTCCCGCCCTGCTCTTCCCTCATCCCCCCCCTTCCCTCCCCCCCTTTTGCCTCCACCCCCCTCCCCACCACCTTTTCTCCCTGCTCTCCACACCTTCCCTCCCCTCCTTCTTACGTTCCCCCTCCCGCCTTCCTCCCCGCCCCCCCCCCCCTCCCCCCCCGCCTCTATCCCGTCCTCTCTGCCCTCCCTCTCTTCCCCCCCCGGCAGAACCTGTTTGTAAAAAAAGAGAAGACGTCTAGGCGAAGATGACCAGAGCAGATCAAACCAAAACCTAAAGACGAAACCCGATTATCAAATCAAAATAAGAAAGAGCATACACATCGGAAGAAAAAGGGTAGAAACGCAACTCATCAAGAAAAAAATCAGACGAAGCGCGTGGCGTACCTGACATTCCTCATTTAAATTTCATCAGAGTATATCCCTTTGTCCCATGACACGGGCTAAGTTGCATACTTGACAGTTGGAAATAGCTAAGGCAGCATCGAAGCGATGGGTTGCTAACTTTCAGTCCCAGTTTCAATCACCAGGTGTGCAGGAAGTATTAGCCACTGCTTTCCATCTTTCAACCCATTTAATGTGAAGGCAAACTGCACCTTCTGCGCCGATTCGTCCACCATTACGAAGATTCTAATTCTAATTGGCTGACGCCACACCACTTCACAGGACGCTGTCGGCTAACCGAAAAACTCAAAAACTAAACTACATCCATACATAATTACGACATTATATATATCAAGAACAGATAATTTACACACCCACCATCCACAACTAGCATCATAGTTCCGATAAAGCTGGGAGGTGCTGCTGCAGCCGTCTATAAGAATCCAGCTATTCTGCCGTTACCTTTCCATAATCCCGGAGTACAGCCAACATTGAGTTTTCGGGACCTTAGCACCCAACAGTGGAGACAGCATTGAAGTCCCTTGGACCCGCTTGTGAGTCCAACCAACAGTGAGAGTTGCGGGTACCCATGAGACGCCATCGCGATATTGGCGCTGCGGGAGCACACTCCCAACGGGATAGTTGGGGGGTCCTATCCGAAACAGACCCGCCACAAGCATGAGAGTGCTGTGTCCTCACGGGTGCAGTTAGCCTCACGACTCTGTCGGAGGCAGCTGCTAATAAAATAAGTAAGGTAATCTCGAAATGGAAAGCGGGACCTAGCGCCGCCAGAACAGTGAAAGAGTGCACATAGCCAGTGCTCAGGACCACGTGAGCGCCAACACAACATGATTAGGTGGCTCGTGGAGCTAGCTCCACCGGTGCCGAGAATTGCGGACCAATACATGCATCGCGCCAACCAAGTGAGGAGTAGCGCAGTTCTAGAGACGTGATCCGCACCCAGTACGGTGAATGTAAAAGACCTCCCCCCGATGCCTTAACTCGCCGACGAGAGCTGTACCGATTGCCTGACTCAAATACAGATGACCAGGTTTGCTTACCAACACCTGTCGATATGCAGCCACAAACCACCGCGTGATGAGGATCCCCAGCTCAAGGCAATCGAAATGTTGCGGTGCCAAGATGACGTCTCCAACAGTGACATAGCTCTTAGACCTGAAGCAAACCCACGACGTGTAACTGCGCTGCACGGGCCCTGAGCCGCGACAACAAGTGCAAGTTCTGGACCAACATGCGCTACGAAACAAGCGACCTGAGAGTGCGGCTGACCCTTCAGCGCGATAACCACCCCAACAGAAGGTGCAGAAGTACGACGACTACCTGCTCTCCGACGAACGACGGACTTAGCAAGAGTGCGGGACCTGCTCGAAACTGAGCTCCACATGAGAGTGGCGGTACCTTATCCCAACAGTGAATGCGGGACCCCTGAGCGCCCACGTGGAGGGCGGGACCTGAGCCCACAATGAATGCGGGACCTTCTCGCGCCGACTACCCCGGTTGTGAAAGTGCGACCATGCGCGGCCCATTTTCATCGCAAAACACACACAACATGATCAGGGGATTCAGTGTACGGGTACCGCGCCGAATAATCTTACTACTCCAGAATGAGCGGCCTAACCATTGAGAATTATTAGCATGGATGCCTTGCTACCCTGAGCGACGCAAACTTAACAACTTAAGCGCAGTGCGTTTACCCTGATTGCCTACACATTTAGAGTGCGGGGTACCCTTGAGCGAACAACGCTATGTTGAGAGTTCCGCCTGGACCATGCCCTGTAGCCACCACGTAGAGTCTCGGCCCTGCTCGTGATCACCGGTCCCAAACAGGCTGTCGAGTCGTAGCTGGCCTGAAGCGCCAACATCTAGAGATGCTGACCTATTGGGCTCCAATCTAGCATAGTCTGAGAAAAGTGTGGGCGGGCCGTAACCCACCACATATCGAGGTTGGTAACTGCGCTTGGTCTTAATAGTAGAGGGTGCGGGACCCTTAGCTCACAACCATTAGGCAGAGTATGGAGCAGTTGACCTCAAGTGTGCCCTGCCGCATCGATTTGGCTCAGACCTTTGTAGGTCCGAGCGCCAATCTGGCGCAACACATCGAGGCAGCATGGCTTCTCGTTAGCCGTGCTTTGCAACATGTTGAGATTTCTGGACTGAAGCGTCATCCAAAGCACTAGATATCTCGCATGACCACTTAGCCGCACCAAAACAAGAAAATGACTCTACCGGGAAAAGAGATTCTATAGATTCTCAAGCACACTGACCTCAGCGCCAAACCCTCTTGATAATGCTTCTTGACTACACGAATTGACGCTGCCTAACCGAAGATGCGGATAGCTGACCCAGCCACCAAGTGAAGTGCTGTACCTTTAGCGTCACAAACATCTCAGAGATAAATACAGCTGTGACTATTGCAGCCGACCACTGCTGAGAGTGCCGACTCACCGCAATAAGCGTCACAGCGGTTGCGCAAAATAATCTCTTGGACCTCGGGAGCGCCCACACCGATAGCTATACAATGAGTGTTAAGCCATCATACTGTAGATAACGGGAATAGTTGTTCTAATCTATGAGTTCTTTGCCGAAGATTACTCGGCTGCAGAGGTGCAGTTCGTGCAGAGTACGGAGCGCCACCAGTGAGAGTGCGAGCCGGATCGTCACCACAGTTCTGAGGAGTTAAAAGCGTGGACCTTAGGCCTGTCCAAAACGTTGTCAGCAATTTGCGCCAGACTCCATGACACCCAAACAAAAATCTAATGACGGATTTGTCACGGATACGTGAGCACCACATTGCGAGTTGTGCGGTGACCCAGCTTTCGTGAGTGGGCGTGCCACACCTTCTAGGTAAGTATAGAGTGCGGGACCCCCTGGACGATGAGACGCTCTAACCAAGCATGGAGATGTTGAGGTAGATACGCGGTAGACCCGATGAGCGCCAACAAGTAAGAGCCCATCAAATAATCACCCAAATGAGAGTGTCCCCTGGATAATCTACTCCTTCCCAAAACATGAGCCCCCTGCCATTCTAACAAGTAAATGAGAAGCGTGGCGGGACATTACGTCTATGTATCTTCTCCAAACACAAAGCACGCGACCCGGCGAACAATCGAGGGGACACGCCTGGCGAGTAGTGCGGGGCCAAATCAGACCTCCCTAGCATAAAATGAGCCAGCTAAGTAGCCCACCCAAACAGGCGAGAGTGTGAGGACTATCGACACTTCGAGAGTGCGACCTTAGCGCCACGTTAGAGTGCGGACCTGCTTCACTCACCAGTGAGAGTGCTTTCTCTGAGCACCAACGTGATAGTGCTGTAACCTTCGCTCCAACGGGGAGCGTCGCGGGACCTGAGCGCCATACATTGAGTGCAGGCCTGAGCCCAAACAGTGAAGTGCGAGACCTGAGCCCAACGGCGAGATTGCGATACCTGACACCACCAGTTAGATTGCTTGACCTTAGCACCAACATGAGAGTGCGAGACCTGAGCGCCACGGCGAGAGTGCGAGACCTGAGGCACCAACGTTGATAGGTGCGATACCGAGGCGCCATCGGTGAGAGTGCTGGACCTGAGCGCCCAGCGTTGGAGTGCGTGAGACTGAGCAACCAAACATGAGATGCGGGCCCGTAGCGCCAACATGATAGTTCGAGAAGAACCTGAGTCGCCAACTAGAGTGCGAGTGGCGGACCTGAGCGCCAACAGTGAGAGTGCGGTAGTGGCGTCCCTGAGCGCCACAGTGATTTTCTAAAACAGTTAACTTTAGAGGAATCGACAGCGCAGCGGGAACCTATATTATCCTCAGCGGGCTCACGATTGCGGGCCCCAAACTAGGCTGACCTAAACACAACTCACAAACTTGATAGTAGATGAATTCGGGAAGGAACCCCATGGTATACCATCGCAACACAGCTATAGCTTGGCGAGCACCGCCGCCAACTAAGCCTAACACCGAGACGTTATCAGTCTGATGTCTACCAATGCGACCCCATACATTTATACTCCACTTGCACTCCCACTTTTCAAAACTCGACATGGCCAAGATCGGTGCTGATAGTACTAATCTACATAAGCATAAATAGTGTACTCTACACCAGCCAGACAGTCATGAGTGCCTGTTGCGTTCCCCTACCGTTAGCATCCAACATTATAGTGCGTGCCTCGGCTCCAACTCTGACGCACCAGTGTGCGCTCCCAAATTGTCTATCATAATCAGTGTCAATGATTGCATATCTCTGTCATGTCCGTCTTATTGACTCGAGCCGTGTTATTATAGTGATGCAGGTAACTCCTGAGCTGCCACCATTAGATCATGCATAGGGACCTAGCAATGATTGCCGAGAACATTGAGAGTCTCGTGTTCTTAGCTTCGCTCACCCCAGTGTCTGCGACAATGCGAGACCGTGACCTGTACCAAAACCAGATTTACGATAGGTTTATGTGCTGGGTCCATCCCCGAGGTAGGTAATCCAACAGTTTAAAGTAAGTCGAGATACCCTGCGCGGCCGCACTCAGACGAAGTTCTGTCGCGAGCATCCATCCACCGCACAACCGGTGGAGATGTGCGTGGCGAAACTCTGAGACCGCTTCCACATCTGATCATTGCAAGTGGCCCTCTCCCATGAAGAACAGGCTAATCTAAGAACCATCAACCAAAAGTTCATCTTAGCTGGACCCCCGTCAGGCACCAGCACAACCATACAGAGTGCGAGACGCGTTGACCCCACGTCAGCAACCAAAACGAGCATTTTGACACATTACTGGACTTGCCTATTACCGCCAACATTGTGAGAGTGTCGGTTACCTTAACCCTAGGACACACTCAAAAAGTCTATGAGTTTCGTTGAGCATCTTAAGTCTGCGCCTCCATACCAAGCGAGAACGCTGTCTGAGATCCAAATTGTCTGCGTCTAGGAACAGCACTAGAAGAAAGACTACGGAATTAGCAGTGCCTATTAGCCATGGACTTCGACCCCAACCCGGCCCCACCAGTGAGAACATTGTTTGGCTGATGGCCTTGTGCGCTGCCGTAACACATGAGAATTAGCGGGACGCACTGGATTAGCCGCACACACATGGATAGCTCTGTTCCGCTCCATTGTGCTGGTACCAACCCACCACAGGCCGATTCTCGACGCGCACGATAATGTATAGATTAGCCCGGTAACCAAATGCGATTTATAAGGACGGACGAAAAGTCCAGCCGAGTAATATGAACAGACATATCCTTTGCTCCTATTACGACCCTATACGAGGCTCTGCACCGATATGCGACTCCTTTATTCATTAAGGCTCCAACAACCATCTGTAATGTTGTTCGGGACACTACGAGATTCAAATCGCTCGGTCCTGAGCCAACAACGTGTGAGACGTGCGGTGTACAGATCCTATGATCCGGTCAGCACAGACATGAACTTTTTCACATCACTTACGTGTAATTAATACTCAGAGCATGGAGGTTAGCCTGTCGGGACCCTCAGAATGATGCGACCACAGTGGAGACGTAGCAGTAAAGATTACATATCAGCGTAAGCGTGACCGTAGTCGGCGACCAAACAGAGTGGCGTGCGGGACCCGCCGGCACCGCCAGAACCAAACTTCTCGTGTTCATGTCCCCTATTCAAGAACCTATGAACGGCACGTGAAGAGAATAAGAGGCTGGAACCAGTTGCAGATATCATGGCTCCCTAGAACACGTTAACTTTATGAGAGTGTGTGTAACGCTGCCTTGCCTCCCAGCCAAAACTGCGCCGAAAAGTGCATAAGACCACTCGTAACCCGCGGCTGACCGCACTGGAACAATTGAAGAGTCTGTGCGTACGCAGGTACCGTCCATTGTGTTTCACCCAGCCGGAGCTGACAACCACCCAGGCTGAGATTCGTCCGGGTGACCCTGAGCTCCAGCCCAGTGATCAGCATCCCTACTAGCGGCTCCTTAGCTGCCAACAAGTCTGAGAGTCATACGAGGTACACACCGCCCGACAATACAAAATAATTTAGCCGCCAACCAAAGATTCTACAATACTTTATCCTGACCTGACCTCCAACGCAATTGAGCCAGTGTCGGGTACCTCAGCTAAGCAAGCTACTCACAGCATATCCAGGGTGCATACGTGGCGGACCACACCCCGAAACGACGCTGCTACAACCATCCGGGGCCCCACAGCTCGACAGAGTAGCTCAGGCTCCGACTTCGGCCGCAAGCAAACCAACCGCTTTAGAGTGCGGGACCAAAAGGCCCACGTGACCGATAAAGACGCACAAACTCGGTGAGACAGTAACGTAATAGATAGCTTGACTTCAGCGTCACACCTGCTCGAGAGTTGCTGAGACCTGACTGCAAGATCTGCAAACCTTAAGGGACGCAAGTGTGGTGGATTCGTAGTGTCTGTGAGACCTGACACAGCCAAACGGCGATACAAAGTGTGATATTGCCTGACCTAACGCCCCACCTTGTTTGCGTCGTGAACTGCCACACAAGGAGAGTTCGGACCTGACCGCCTAACAATTCGACATGAGCTTGCGGGACCAGAATGAACCAATATAACTCTGCATACCACCTCGAATCACGTGCGCGGAGGTCCAATTTACGCGTGACTAGTAAATTTACTAATTCGTCGGTCCCCTAGACTTCACACAAATACGATAGTGCAGTGACTACTCGAATGACCTCTCTCACAACAGTAGTTAGATTTCCGAGTGACCCGACTACCTTGCTAAGCTGTCCCAACCAATTGAATTTTATGGTTGCCTTCCGTGGACCCTTAGCACCAACACAGTGAGCAGTGCGAGACTCCCGTCAACGTCCATTTCCCGCCACAGCAACTGAGTGATTCGCATCCTTCTTCAATGTACTGTGCAAAGTTGTATGTGTCGGGGGCGGCACATGGACTCATTCAGTCCTGCCAACAGTGAGAGCTGTCGAGGATGACCAAGGTTTGCCGCGGCCAACATTGATGGTGATAGTTGCGGTGGTGAGCCTCATGACAATGCACGCGCCAACCCTAACTGAAAGAAACGGCCTGATTCCATAATGTTACAAATGTCAACTGCTCATAGTTTCGTTGGATAATTCAAATTAGTACGCAGCGCAACAAAGTGAATATATGGGCGCGACTCTATGACTGACCTAGAAATCTACTTTCAGTAGCGTCTTGTGTATGCAGTTATCTCGGTACCTGATACCTCGCACCACTAGATAGTGGTCGCAGAGGCGCTGTAAGTGAAAGCACCTACGCCCACCTCAGTGCTAGTAGCTGGACCTGATCGCGACAACAGTGAGAGTGCTTCGCTGAGCCCCCCCTGTAAATCCACCCCACGACGGAATACAGCATTGAGACAGTTCTCTGACCAATATCTCACCTCCTAGCTCACTGTGTTGCGTGCGGACCCGTATTACACTACCAAACCTGCATACGGCAAGACGGACCGCCACACCACACGATGCAACTACCAGCACGTTAAGCGAGTACCCTGACCCGCCCAGACCTTGAGCCAGTTGCTGTCACCTAGTAGCTCCAAACATGGCGATAGTGGTGGAGACCTTGCAACCAACAGATTAAACGATAGCGTGAACCATATTATTGCGCGAACATACAGATGATTTGATAGTGCGGTACCTATCGCCCAACCATAACAACAGTGAGAGTTCCTTTCACCTGAAACAGCAACAAATTTTAGAGTGCGGCACCTAAATCTGAGCGCCAGCAGCAGGGCAGAGAATGGCGAGCGTGCCCAGCTAATACCCGCAACAGTTGGAAAATCTCTTTCCAGGTAACCATTTGACGCAAGCCCATGCCAGTGATATTGCGGTACCTTAGCGCCTCGTTGGCGAGTTGTTCGATTGATCCTTGAGTGTGCCAACATTTGCGCGAGAGTGCTGTGCCATAAGAGAGCCCATGCAGCTGCAAACATGAGAGTCTGTCGGGACCCCGATGCTGCCCAACTACGATCAGTCGCGATGTCCACCGTCGGAGCTGCCCACCAAGTGTCAGACGAGCTAGCCCAATGAGCGCCAGTCACACGACAGCTACAGTTAGGCGGCGAAACCTAATGAAGCGCCAACCATTGAGGCAGTCTAGGGCGATCCGGTCACATGAAGCTGCTAAACAACGTGATAGCAATTTGCGTGACATGAAGTCGAGGTTCGGGACCCCTCGGGTATCTGCGCCGAAAAACCAAGGCGAGATTTGTCGGTACTGTACACTGCAAACGGCCGATATTGGTATAATGCGAGACACCTGTAGCACAACCAAAGTACTTGAGCCCTTGCGGTGCGACCGAGCGCCCAGCACAGAAGTCGTAAACGCGCATTTTTGTCGGGGGCTTGGCAATCAACTGAGCTCCCACAGCGGAATATGGAGACAGTGCGTGCACCGCCTTGAATCTGCCGAAACCAGAAACGATGAAGTGGGACCCGCCACATGGTGAATCATATATACCAACTCTTGAGTGGACGAGCTCGACCAGAGTGCGAGATACACCGGATTGCGCACTACTCTGCCACCTTACAGTGAGACGAGTGTCGGGACCTGATTGCCTCACGCCGACGCAGCGATCTGCCGTTACCATTTCTGATAGACTGCCCCCAGGAGAGTTGGCGAGGTAACCTTTAGGCACAGCCCCACACACTGGTGATGCAGGAGGCGCGTGCGGACCTTCGAGGCTTCCAACAGTGGATGGCTTGACCCATCATCTGACGTGGGAGTGATCGTATCCTACCGATCGATACGATTCAGAATACCAAGTACGCGAGGCCTAGAGAGACCCGGAGATTACCTGCCGGCACATACGTTAAGATGTGCGGGACCATGTAGCATGTGACGCCCGGACGATTGTTGTACATATTTTTGCGGCAGGAGTCCTACGTGCACAATGCACGCCCAACACATGTAATATTGGGGACAAAGGACCCCATATTACCGGCTGTACCCTAAGGTGCAGCGCCAAACGTGGGCTTTAAGCAAGTAGCTGTTAAAAACCCAATGTAACACCTAAACGCATGAAGTGGCGTGACTCAAGTGTTGCCACCTGAGAGTACGCGGTATCGCTGAGCCTCCACAGTGACTAGTGCATTGGACATGATACGCTGCCACCACAAAACAACCGACGCGCAGGTTGGGAGACGGGACTGAACGTGACCATCAACCCTTCGACAATTGGAGTAGTCAGTGGAAAAAGCTTGCGGGACCTTAGCCCTAACCTTTTGTAGGTAAGTCGCGATGCCATGAGGGAAGAGTGACCCCAACAGTGAGAAACGTCATTACGAGATATACATATATCCATGATCACCAATCACTGACACGAGTGCTGGGGGGATCAGGATGTCAATCACCAACCATTTGAGAGTGCGGCGATTAGCACCAATCGTATGTGTAGCATAGTGCGATGACCCGCTCATAGCCCTAACCGTGAGAGTGGCTGGTAACCGTTATGGCCAGACAGTCGAACCACAGTGTCAGATTGGTATACACGGCCCTACGGCGTGGTCAAGGAGATCGGCAGTCCACACGGAATGAATCTCAGACTGTTTACTAGTCGCTGCCAAAACCTACTCTGACACTTCAACATACAAGCATAGCTTTTCTAAAGATCATGATGTAAAGTGCATCTTCCAAAGTCAGAACATCTTAGTGATGTGTGTTAGGACGTGTGCTATGCTACTTTGGTTGCGCAAATAGTAAAACGGAGTCCAATTCACTAACACTAATACCAATCCTATACATCATATCAACCCACACCAGTGGGAAGCTCACCGAACCACACACACTCCATTATCAGACAACACACCTACTAATACACTACCCACACACACACACAATCACTGCCACATACAGTTACTCTCACCAATAAGCATCACTCTCCCTACATGACTCTCAAGCAACATAGGCTGACCCTTTCGGCAAATACTAACCCATAGCAATACAAATCCCCTCTTTCTCTCGATCCCTGCTGTATGCCCAGTTCCCCGCCATCCAATCTAAGGAAATCCCACCCCCCCAAACAAAACCGTCCCATAGACAAACTCTCTGAAGGAATACAAGATAACACCGATCGTTATCATCCTAGTCCCGGTCCCAATCTCCTCAACCCAATCATAACGAATCAATTTCACTCAATTCCCCAGCGCCCAATCGTGGCACTTGTGCCATGTCCACTCGGCATCCATCCGAGTTAAGTCATTCTGTGCTGATCACAAAGCAACAACTTTGAGAACTCAGTCCTCCCAAACCACCCACGAAAAACACCAATACCTTACCTAACGCTACACTCACCATATACATCCTTTTTTCTCACCTTATTGCACACTTACCTTTTCCTCACATAGAGATGTCTTTAAAGTAGTGCCTGTGCCGCAATACCCGGGTCCCATTTACGACCCCTTGCTTCCCGCTTACCAAGCTCCTATCGACCACGCCCTGTTCCTTCTAGGCTACTGCTAACCAGCTCTTTAGGCAAATGCTTAGCATGACGGGCAAAATTCAGCACGGTCAACATTTTCCCCTAGAGCTACTAGCGTCCTAGTGTCTCTCTCGCTTCGCATCAGTACATAGTCGTCAACACAAATATACACAAAATCGCTGCTCCTTCATACTTATACAACCGCCTCACCTTGTGTATCACTCCGAGCTGCAAAGCCCGGTAGCCTGGATATCATCTATAGATGCCAATCGGCCCATCGCCCACTCTGCCATCAAATGTTGGGGACTAACACCCCCGGGCATGGCTCATCTGCTTAGTCTGTTGAATAGGCAGTCATATCTGTGATTGGTTAGCAGACAGGGCGAAACAGCGTATACCTCCATGGGACTCTGTATAATGGGACTCTGCCTGGTATCTCCTACTACCCTCATACCCTCCCCTATCACAAACTCACTGATCACTGGCTTAGCGACCACGTCATGACTTCTTTTGGACTCGGGTATGTTCCATTCCGGAACAGTACGACAATGATTATATTCCTGGTATATAGTCTCCTGCTCCGCCCAGCTTTACCCCATAAGCATCAATACGATCTCTCCAGCCTAAACGCTTGCTGAACCTGTTATTTCGTCCCTGCTCTGTTAGACATAACCATCGAGCATGAGTGATAGGTATTGCAACATTATATTTTCAAAATTGATGAAAACCGTTAAACACAACCTCTATCAGAAGTTGAGCGCTCTGAGCAACACTCACCAAATCTCACAATAGGCTCCTCTTGCGTTGGCGGATTGGGTGTTGTAACTTACGGCTCCTCAAATCCCCCCTGCTATTATCTCAAATGTGTTTGGAGCCTAAGCTCGTTCCACCTGTCGTGGAACGGACCGGCTGGACCCAGTCTTTCCTGTCTCTCACATTACACTGACGCGCACCAACCGCAACGAAGTAAGACCGGCAGTACAGGTAATACCTTCTAACCATTCTATCCCCTAGTCTAACCCACAAGAACCAGCATGTAAAAGACCTCAGAATAGAGAAAAATCCTTTTTACCACTTCCCGTCATCCGCCATAGACATCCACTTCCCCCATGCAGAAGCACGCTTCAATCTCAATTTATTTCAGCCGATCAAAAGAAGAAGTGAGTCGTCATGCAGGTTCACATAACACCCGGCTCACACAACGAGGACAATCTGCTATTGACCAGTACAAATGAAAAGTAATCGCACCTAAACATGTAGTCCACTGTTATACATATCTGTTCCCAAATTGCTGGAAAGTATTATGCCCTCATAAATCTGAACGAAAATAGAAAGGAAGCGACTCAGGGTCTTGACTTATAAAAGGGTGGCATTCGAAGTGCTAAACAGAGCTTCCCTCTACCTATAACGACGACAATTACTCACAAGGGAGCCGTAGTTCACATAACTAAGAGTGTCACGCGCAAAGAGACGTAACACAAAACTTTAAAAAGTTAACTTAGGGAATCCACGTCAAGCACGAAACAAATGCTCCAGTTTCTACTCCATAGAGGTACTTGCTGGACCCATAAGCTGCCGTACTCCACACTCTTCTTGGAAGAAGCTCCATAAACATAAGCCTAGCAACTACAGGCTCTAACAAGCGCTTACATACCAGCAGCAAACACACTCTCTATAGCAGCGTATTCCAAGCTATGCATTTGCCTTCGAAAACGCATTTATTATATCAAACTGAGTACATAACAAAAAACTACCACGCCTACGTCGACCAACGAACTTATACCTCGCTCAATAGCATCTACGTCATAACCCAAAGCACTTTATACACTACTGCTAGTCCAGCCACTGCATCGGGCAGGCGAACCTTATCATTCACACTCCCCAGACAGCAATCCGGCACTTATACCTCTAGTAGTCCCAAGAAAACAGCTTTAACAAGCTATCACCGCCAGCAGACATCATACATCCATCACTAGCCAGCAAAAACAAGCTTTATTGATAGCTCTCACGAGAGCAAAATGCCATGTTTATCTCGCATACCCACTAGAAATAACAAGTCGCTTCACACCGGCTCCGACACAAAGATCAACGTTAAATGCGCGGATTTAGATTATTTACAGCATAAGCTCACTCAAAACTACTCATTTACACATACACTGTATCACAGAGCAAACAGCTTATACAGCACAACCGAGACAGCAAACAAAGCTTATATCTAGCAAAGCTGCACACAGACCCCTACACCAATAAACAAGCATTAGCCCCGACTACACATATCCCAACAACTTTCATACCATTCCACACCATGAGCGAAAACCTCTTTATAATCGACACACAGAGCAACAGCTCTTACTCTAATACCCTCCTCCAAAACAAGAGGCCCACAACTTTTCATACGTCACAAAACACCAGATGCCACGTCTTTTAATAATACAAGCCGTAACTCAAGGCAAACAGTCTTTCTACCGCCTACCAGACTTGCGTACGTCAATGTAATAAGCCGACGGCTCCAGCATCCAAAACCCGCTATAACTAAGCAGCTACCAACTACAATCAACCATCCTTCAATACCCCAGGTCTACTACCCAAAGAGCCACCTAAGATCAATCCACCTTTACACGATACAGACGCAGGTCGCAAGAAGCGGAATCCCATAGAACCCTACCAACAACAGGCACAAATAACATAATGAGTCGTAAAGGATCAAGTAAACTACTGACCTAGAGAGCCTCTACGCCGCAAATCCTCATGAAGACGCCACTGAGAATTACGTAAGAAAAACAAACGCTTTCAAATACCGTCTACCCCCCAATCCCTACAGGACCTGTACCTTTCCCCTACACACGTCTAGACATGAACGGACACACATCAGACAATTAAGTGTCTGTGGATAACACTAGCCAAAAACGGAGACATAACAATGACCTTTCTACCTGCTGCCACAGAGAACACAAAATATCTAAACACAAAATAGTTTCACCGTTGGCCAAGCATAAGCAGTTGACGTCCACAAGAAACGTAAACCACTCAGCGCATTCAGCACAGTACCCCTGCCTCGATCTGATTAATGGTTCACGGTCTGTTATCATAGGACAAGACTGGCACGCAGCTCATTGAAACACCTCAATTTGTACGTGGCTAAACCAATGCTTATCAAAGCCTCTTCCTTCACAGTCACACATGGAGTAATCGGCGTAGCTACCATACTACAGATGCCGACATCAGGACTAACGGTCAGTAATTCTCCTGTACCAAACAATGCACGCCACAACAGAATATAAAAAACGGGCCACAAGCGAAGTCGACACAGAAACCAGATCAATGGCACCCAAAACGATTGGCTCACACAGATCCACCTAACTCTTCACTAACTAGTCATTCTTGACCCCACCGCACTGCGCGGCTACACACAACAGGTCAGGAGGCCCTCCCTAAACGCCCATACACGTGTTAGACTCTATACTCCACAAAGACATGTCAAAATGCCAGCCAGTTGCGCAGGCACTTATCTCGCGCCCTTTGTCTAACACCAAACAAACCCAATTCTCGGACAGCGCTGCGAGCGTAGAGATTGTGAATCGATCGGACCTGCAGACTCCAGGTATCACGCCACCCAAGGATCAATCTTGGTGATCGCTTGGTCAAACGCCTAGAACAGTCACAAGACGGCTAACTTTGTTTCTGTTAAAAAAACGGCCATAGCGCCAAGTAGACACAGCGAGAGGAGTGATGACCCTACAGCGGTGTCATATCGTCTCTTATACCCATAGCCCCAGTTGGTGCGGGAGTGAAAGGGTCCGCAGGTCTAAGTAACATAGTCACTATACACAGAGAATTGTGGACAACCCCTTTGTAGTCCTCATTAACAGAGCACCATCATGTGCTAGTTAAGTTCCGTGCACTTCAGATTTCATATACAAGCGATGGCCAGGATTCTTCGCCTGTGGAGCTTCGTAATAGTCGCACAATCGTGGTGTAGCCTCACCCTGTCTATCTCTATAGGATTGCTTGCATGCACCCACCGTCGTTCCAGCTGACATCTCCTTGCTACGTGAGACTGCCGTGATCACCGTGGTACCCCACGTGCGCGCCATATCAACTTTCTATATTAAAGCGATACATAGTAGACTCTTTTCCCATTAGTTTATCGGTATGGAGTTTGAAACATGTATGTACCCCTCATTTTAAGTTGCTATATATCTGGTCTCATTGGCTGAAATTCGACAAACCACTGACGAACCAACTCATCGGGGCGAACTCGTCCCGGGAACAGATGTATATATTGATGTCTCATATGAGCCGTTCATCTATCGCGCAAGGCGAACACGGCCAACGCTTCAGCCCCCGGCTAAAGTTGCCAACTGTTTTGATCTTCTTCCCTGCTCGGATTCCATGCCAGACTTTGTTTTAATTGACCATTCTTCAACCCTTAAAGTGTCATCCAGACAAGTACATTCTATCACCCTTTACACGAATACCAGACCCTCAGTCACCAAAGCCGAGAGTGTCGGTACACCACCCTGGCCCCACATCCCCCAACAATGGCTATCACCTATTTGTCACGATTGGTTTATATTGCGCCAAGTCTCCGTACATCCAATATGAACGTCTCTTACTGCATATCGTTTTCCATGCCATGTATGTAGCCCTTCCTGTGCTGTCACAGAACGTTGGTTTACAGTCCCTACTTTGTCCAAACAAGACAGAAACCACTGGGCAGGTAACTCACACTATATTCCCTTCTACCACGTCTGTCTCAGCCCAAACATACCTCGACTCCTCATGAAGAATCCGTTTTTAACCCTTCCCGCTCCAAGATACGCCTAAACAAATCCAATTAGAAAGGACGAACAAATGCTAACCACTCCTGACGGAACCGCGACTTCTCCAACCATAAAGCACAGGAGCAGACAATCTGAGACGATAAAAAGAAAAATAATCCACATTGACACCACCAAATAAAAACGAACACTATTTCCGAAAACGGTACTAAGAGTCTACCCAAAAAAACAAGAGATACGCGGAAACACTATACAGCGACTCAAATAGAGAACGTAACGCCACCGACGACAGAGAGATTAATGGCACCTCGAATCAAACACTGGCAAAGAACTGCTCAATTGTAGATAAAAGTAACACATCCACTACCGATTCGATCGGCTTTACTGCTAGCCCTCCATACAAGCGTCTGGAAGCAAACATACTCTATAGGACACTTTTTGTCTCAACTACATTGAGCACACACGAGTTCAAATCAAGCACTAGCAACATGCACATTACTCCAAACTGGCTAAACGAGCACAGAGCCTCGTTCCAGAAATGGCAACGTGTACAAATGCCATCTCTACGGACCTTGCCAGCACGAGTGCATCAACTAAATACACCAGCGAAGGGGCAGCATCACATGGTTCAACGAATATATCCAACCTAACACTACAAAGTAACTAGGAATCTATAAGGAACCAGTTGAGCCAACACATCTCGGTTAAGAGGCCGCGACGAGCACGCTGCCACATACCGACATCTTATACACCCCCATAGAGCTCACCAAATCGTCTGCCCATACTCTCAGACGTCCCAAACCAGACCGAAACCTGACAGGTAAAGTCCTCAAGCCGAGCCTATCCCATATATGCACTGTATAATCTCGTCCATCTACAATATATCATCCTTGTTACGCCTTATATTTAACACTATACTCATGGACATGTAATAATTACAGCTATAATACATCCATCTTCCTGTACACAGTAGTTTACACGAACGTATTTCCACCACACGTTTATTTAACTGCTGTGAGCGCTTATGTTACATTAGGCGCTATAATAAATAGGACAATTACAACAAAAACAATATACCCTCTCCCGCTATCTCTCCCCCCTCTCCTTCTCCTCCTAATCCCTCGCCGGTTTTTACTCTCAAATATTTCCGGAATCACTTACAAATACAACAAAGTTTCTCTCCCTCTT
>WSYH01008373.1:0-14292 GCA_036426205.1 Ascaphus truei
TGGGGATGTCACCAGCTCTCTCCCCATTCAGTTTAATTCGTCACCTTGGTAACGCAGTGACATCATTAGAAGTGAGCCGGCCCCCATCTTGCAGCTCCAAGAGCAGTCTCAGGATACGGAGTACCAATATGGCGGCGCTGTCAGAGCGAACTGCCCCACCTCCCATGAACCTATGCGAGTAGGGGTGCCTGGAGGAGTCAATTCGATAATAAGTCTAGTTGTATCTGTACTGTAGTGTTAATATCCCATGCTGCCTGGAGACTTACAGGATGAGCTCTCTATCATACAGCTCTCTATCATACAGACAGACCCGCCTATATATGTCTCTGTTATCCTAATCCTTACTGCAAAACCCAGCCCAAGAGCTATGATCACAAATATGAATCTTATATAGCAACCTGGACCCTAAACGTATAATAAACCAAAGAAAGGGATTTATTGGATGAAAAGCAAGCACATATTCTGCCATTAAAGAGTGAAACCCCATGAGAGTGAGGCAGCCCTCAACATAAACATGAGGGAGCTAGGCTGTGGTCTTATCTGTACCCTACACATGGCATGCTTCGTACCATGGCAACACACACACACACACACACACACACACACACAATTATACTGTACATACACACACTGATACACTCATACACACTAGCACACAGATATATACACTATTATACATATATACATATATACACACACACACACACTATTATACATACACACTGACACCAGTGCATGCACTATTATACATACACACAGGTACATGCACTATTATACATATACACACACTGGTACATGCACTATTATACATACACACATACACACACACTGGTACATGCATTATTATACATACACACATACACACACACTGGTACATGCACTATTATACACACACTGACACATGAAAATAACATAGTCCATAGAAACCAATATTCTAAAATCTTGATCAAATATGATGATATCCTTGTGAAAAACAAAGTCCCTTATGTTTGTAATCGTGCGTTTCCTTTTATACAATATCAAATGAAATATCCGAAAGCAGATGACTTGGCAGTTAATTTATTTATAGTGTCAAAATAACAATAAGCTTCATCTACAGGTACAGGCTAAACTAAAACATACTATGGGTGGAGAATGAAGCATTGTTCATCGCTCTGTGGTATTGTTGGTTCGTTCTTTACGTTCTCACTTATCTACTCTAAAAACAGATTTATGTAGTAAATCCTAGCTATTAATGTAACCTATGCATGACCTGTTAGCATGAAACAATAATACAATTAAACAATGCTTGGAAAAGTCTGGGCACAAAGCCTGTACTCTTATCTTGGCCTTGGACAGACTTAATCTTGTACCCAAAATGTATTAGAAGCAATTTACTTGTTCTAAGTTTCCTACAAATTAATTATTTCCATTGGGAAAATATGGTGTATAATCTTTGGTAATGTTCCACTCAGACACACTCACGTACCAGATATGGAGTATAAATCTTAATTGGACTATCTGTTTTATTAACGTATACATTTTTAGTGACATCTATCCATTCATTGGATGCAAACTAATACACATTTATTCACTAGAATGGAGCAAAATACGGAAATTGTTAGTAAAACACTTATACTTGTTACTATCTGGTTATTTGCATAAAGCAGTGAAAAGTCACATATATCTATTTATTATCCCAGAAGGAGACATGGATCCTCTGAATTTTTCGATATAGTTTTTGAAACATCCGCATGCGTGATGTTTTCCTTCATAATGTTCCATGGAAGTGCACAACTGGTAGCAAAAAATGTGCATTGTGTTTCTTTGTCAAGGTTTTGTCGTCTTCTCTTGCTTGCTTCCGATCTGGTCATCTGTGGATTCGGGTCTTTTATCTTGTGTCTTTCTGTAGCTGCTAGCCATCTGTGGACTCGGGTCTTTTATCTTGTGTCTTTCTGTAGCTGCTAGCCATCTGTGGACTCGGGGCCATCCCTCAAGGTTGGATGAAATGAGATTTCACCAGCAACAAAGGAAAGGGTTCTTTACAGTAAGGGCAGTTACAATGTACCATTCATTACCCATGGAGACTGGGATGGCAGATACAATAGATTTGTTAAAAAAAAAAAGGTTGGACATCTTTTTAGAAAGGAAAGGTATACAGGGATATACCTAATAAGTAAACATGGGAAGGATGTTGATCCAGGGAGTAAACCGATTGCCAATTCTTGGAGTCAGGAAGGAAATGTATTTTCCCCTTATGAGATATCATTAGATGATGTGTCACTGGGGTTTTGTGTTTGCCTTCCTGTGGATTAATATACTGTAAGTACGGATATAGGATAAAGTATCTGTCGCCTAAATTTAGCATAGGTTGGACTTGATGGACACGTCTTTTTTCAACCTCATCATCTACTGTGTAACTATGTAACTACTATGTAACTATGTAACTACTATGCTTTTGGACACGGGACATCTCTGTCTACAAAAAGTCCAGCTTTCCCGAAAATTTGTATTCGAAAAACAGAAGTCTCTTCCAGGTAACTCATATCTATCCTCCACCTGGGGAGATAAAGATTAAGCACACAATACTAGCTCTTAGCAGTGACATCTGTTTGTTTCTCAGGTTAACCTGCCTTTCCTATATATAATTTCCACTGATCTATATAAACTATACTGTACTTTAGAGTGACTGTTTCTATTAAAATCCTGAATTCTGTTGCAAACTTTGTATAGAAATAGAATTGCTACATTTCTTTAACGTTGTAAAAATAACCTTCCTATTTTGCCTAACCATACCTAATTTTAGGAGATCCAATGTGAAGAGGAAAAAACGGAGCACAGCAGCAAGCAGGAACAGCTAACAAGGAGGGCTACAATACTGGAACTCGGTTTAAAAGCAATTTAATGAAAAAGACAGCCTGGCATATAGGAGGTAAAGCACTCTAACGCGTTTCACGCCTAGTTTGGTGCTTCGTCAAATTCCCAATTTGCCTAACCCTACGTAATTTTACTCATCTTAATTTATCACCCCCCCCCCCCATTAACAAACTATTTTCAGGTTTACCAGTTTGTTGCGGTGAAATGCAATGTTTCTGCTATTTGGAAACCCGACAGGGACGGTTCTTTTAGAGAAATAAACAGGCAATTTTCCTATCTTGATTCCAAACAGAGAAACCTTAATAACATCTGCAATATTCCCCTATCTTGCATTTAAAAATCTAAATTGTAATCACCATTTCCTTCTAATTTTAAATTACTTTTCTATCTATTCTTTCATATAACCTTTGCCTTTAAAACAAGAACATATTCCTCCCTTTGGCATCGTAATGGCCTTGGACAGCTGCCAATTCGAGGAATCTGTCCTTGGACAGTAACCAACCATGTCGGCCAAATCTTAACCCATTATACAGCTCAACCCCCTTATAACGCTGTGCTTGGGGATCCAAAGAATCACATCGCGCTATAAGCGGATCGCGTTAGAAATAATGTACAATTGTATGCATTGTTCAATAAAGTATTTAAGATAGCAATAATCGTGTTGTAAAGTATTCCTAATTCCGAAAAATTGGGAGCCACGCTTGCATCGCGCTATAAGCGGGTCCGCGTTGTAACGGATCGCGCTATAACGGGGTTGAGCTGTACTAGTTTGAGTGTCTGTGGGTAGTAAAAGTTTCTCTTAGACAGATATTCTGTGTCTTAACAGAACTTTATATGGGGTCATAGATAATATAAAAAATCACAAATTGTCCTTCAAAAATATATATCTACACAAAAAAAAAAGTGATTATTTTAAAACTTCTTCCGTGATACCTTCCTAATTTCTGACCTAAAGACCTTGGCATTAATCTGGATATATAGCCAACTGTCTGGGCGTATTGCCGAATGACATTTAAATAAATATCTTGTACTAGATAACAGTAACATTTTATTCTGTTTCTGTACATTATTAATCTAAACAAAAAAAAATGCTTGTTAAGGGCTAAGGGCTTGGCTGCCAGTAGTCAATGAGGATCGGGAGATTGCAATGCAGGAGCCTGGCTTGCAGAAGAAGGGCTGCCATGAGGCGAGACACCCGATAGGCCGAGTGAGGAAGGAGCAGAGGACGGACAGGGCAAGTGAGCTATCTGGAAGAATGCCGAAATTGATGACTGCCATGCGAATGGAAGATGTGCCAGGTAAGAACCCTAGGGAGGAGCGCCGGGGAGAAACACGGTGGCCACCACGTAGGGAGTCAAATGCTAGATGGGGAAGGAACCCTCGGGGGGTTGTTGAGGAATAAAAATGGAGGGTCGGACTTCTGCTACAGGTGTGGAGAAGGAAGTCATTATGCCAGACATTGCTGAAATAGGGAGAATCTACCTCAGGTAGTTAAGTAGTTCATCCGCTCCTGTTCTAACCCGGGAAACGACCTCGGGACCCAGTGAAGGAACATACTGGGCCCCCGGTGCAGAAAGGCTCAGTAAGAGCAGCACCAGCAGGAAACCATCATTCTTCCCATGTGCCTCGAGGACCACTCCGGGTCAATATACCATGCCCCACATAGAAGATGCCTTAGATTGTCTCACCGGGAGCAAATGGTTTTCGGTTCTGGACCTCCATAGCGGGTACTATCAGATTCCCATGGTCAAACAAGGCGAAGAGTAGACTGCTTTCATATGCCCATTGGGGTTCTATCAATTTGAGCGCATGCCGCAAGGAGTGTCACGGGCCCCAGCCACATTTCAGAGACTAATGGAACGCATTGTGGGTGATATGAACGTGCTGGAGGTGCTAGTCTATCTGGATGACCACATAGTCTTTGGAAAGAAATTAGAACACGGGGCCCGACTAATGAAGGTGCTGGATCAACTAAATGAGTGGGTTAAAATTGTCCCTGCGCAAGGGTCAGTTCTGCCGAACGTCTGTCACGTATGTGGGGCATATCGTGTTTGAAGAAGGAGTGGCTACAGACCCCTCTAAATTAGAAGACCATGGCAACCTGGCTCAGGCTCCGACAACTGCCGGAGCTACACTCCTTTTTATGATTTTGTGGATACTACAGACGCTTTGTGAATAATTTCTCGGCTGTAGTGCTGCCTTTGACGCAGTTAACCAAAGGCTTCCCACCGCCGCGGGGACGCAGCATGGCAGCCAGTGCTACTAATCAGGACTATTTCAAGATGAATGAGCCTTTTGGAAACAGATGGACTCCCAAGTGCGAGGAGGCTTTCAAAACTATAAAAGACGGTCTCAGTAACGCACTGGTGTTGGCGTTCACTGGCCCACACAAGCCTTCTATACTACATGTGGATGCAAGCCTGGAAGGGTTTGGAGCAGTGTTGTATCAGGAGCATCCTGAGGGGCTTCGGCCGGTTGCATTCGTTTGTTGGCGATTGGCACCCTTCGAGAAGAACTACCCTGTGCACAAGCTCAAATTCTTAACCTTGAAGTAGGCAATGGTGGATCAACTACATGAAAATCTGTACGGCGCAACGTTCGTGGTGCACACGGATAACAATCCCCTGACCTGTCACTTAGCATCAGCTAAATTGGATGCCATGGGCCATTGGTGGATAAGCTATATTGGCCACATACAATTTCAGTCTGAAATACAGACCCGGGTGACAAAATATTGATGCTGATGGATTGTCTCGAATTCCCAGAGATGCCCTGGAAATAAATAAACAGTGGGAGGAAATCACCACTTCTGGGGTGAAGGCCCTGTGTAAACAGATCGAGACCCCCCAGATGGGTTACCACAGTGAACCTGAATAGAGTGGCTGACAGTATGGGAATCTCCCCCCACGGCTGTGCCTCTGGCGTATTCACACCCTGCGGAGTTAACAATGGGGGGGCTGCCTCGGCTAAGTCAGCAAGCTCAACAGACAGAGCCAGGCCTGGAAGCCGGGGCCCTATGTAGTAATAGAAAAACTAAACGGACTGCCAGGATATAAAGTAAAACCCGAAAAGGGAGAGGAGTCAGAGAAGACTCTGCATGGGAACCACCTGCTACCGATAGGCAGGATTGCGACCTCTCTGGGTTTGACCCCGAGACTCTGGGCTTTGGGCACTAACCTCTGCGCTACGGGTTTAGCCTGTCAACCTCCGGGTGGCGGCGGCGCCTCCGGCATCCTCCTGCAATTTCCCCTCCAACTGCAGTGAACACGCCTGCGTCATGCCATGGCAACGTGACGCTGTGTAGCGGCACAACGACACGTGTCCCGTTGTTATGGTAATGCGGCATCATTTTGTTCACTGCAGTTGGAGGGGGGGGGAGTTGCAGCAGGATGCCGGGAGACGCAGCAGGATGCCGGGAGACGCAGCAGGATGCCGGGAGACGCAGCAGGATGCCGGGAGACGCCGCCACACCAAGGAAGATAATTTTTTTATACGTTTTTCTCCGGGTTGGCCTTCAGTAGAAAGTGGCAACCCTGCCAATAGGTCAGTTAGTAAGGTGCCCTGTAAAGGAAGATATTCCCGAGGTTGCAGTCCGGTCGAGAAGAAGTGATCGGTTAAACCGAGGAAAAGGTCCCGATTGTAGCCCCTCAGGCCCAGGTACTCAGGCCCAGGTACTCAGGCTAGCAATGACGAGTCTGATGCAAGGCTGGTGAGTATCCGCAACTGGTTGGTCATATGACGCGAAACGCGTAGAGGTGACGTCATCACGCAGTGGGGAGCGGAAGTGACGACGGAAGCTCAACCAGCTGCGGATACTCACCAGCCTTGCACGGGGTGTGTTCTCTTTCATATGTAAGCAGGAACATCTATTTATACCCTGAACAGTCCACCTGTGGGTCTGCGATTTGGGAAGCCCCCACTAGTGCTTAGGCTGTGTGGGTCATTGGGTCTATCAGGATCCATTTATTGTATCATGGATTTTTATGTGATTTTTAGTATGTAAATTCGAGTCAATTTATAAAGTTTTTTTTAATTTTGACCGATGGTTTTTCCTTTCTTGCGCTTCCTTTTTGTGTCTGTGTTCCGGTTTGAGCCTGCCGATCACGGGAGAGTGGGAGCAGCAGAGGGACACCATCGCTTTCTGGATACAGAGGGATTTTTGTTGGGACTGCGCAAACTTTTCTTTCTGAACACACACACACATGCACTATTATACACACACACACACACACAATTATACATACACACACATGGGCAATTATACATACAACCACACAGGTACATGCACTATTATACATACACACACATGGGCAATTATACATACAACCACACAGGTACATGCACTATTATACATACACACAGGTACATGCACTATTATACATATACACACACACACACACACAGGTACATGCACTATTATACATACACACACAGGTACATGCACTATTATACACACACACACACACACACACACACACACACAGGTACATGCACTATTATACATACACACAGGTACATGCACTATAATACATACACACAGGTACATGCACTATTATACATACACACACACACACAGGTACATGCATTATTATACTGACACACTTATTATACATGTACAAACCACGCAGGTGAAAATATGAATCTTTATAAATGTTCCAGTGACACAAAGCAGAGGTTCCTGCACAGCAGGCGTGGGGGGGGGGGGGTCCTTCTCCGAGATTTACAGGGGGTGGGTTTCCTAGCAGAGGGTGTGATGGGTCCGACGCCCCCCGCTGCGGGTGTTCCCGTACTGTAGGGTCACAGGGAGTCCTGGCTCTCCCTCTCCCCGTGGAGCCGGATGCTTCTCACCAGTTCGGTAACGAACTCCTGCAGGATCTGCGCTCGGCCCTCGCCCACCTCCAGCACGCTGCTGTGATTCACAGACTCCTCCCCCTCGTACTCCTGCGACACGCGATTCGTGATCAGCGACAGGCCGAACACCCGCATGCCGCAGTGCTTCGCCACCACCACCTCCGGGGCCGTGCTCATACCTGGGGGGGGAGAGATTATCCGCTTAGGTACTGCCAGGTACTCCCTGCGCTCACACAGATACCAGCGGAGTATCCTATGTAACTCATTACCTTTTTATACCATGTTAATACACAGGAAGTAATTCCCAAGTAATACCCAGATACATGAGGGTTGTTTTCTCACCTTACAGTGAGAATACTCTAGCCCAGGGATGCTCAACTTCAGTCCTCAACCCCCCCCCCCCTCCGCCCCCAACAGGTCAGGTTTTTAGGATATCCCTGCTTCAGCACAGGTGGCTCAATCAGTCCCTGCTTCAGCACGCGTGGCTCAGAGGCTCAGTCGAAGCAGCGTCTTTGACTGAGCCTCTGACTGAGCCACCTGTGCTGAAGCTGGGATATCCTGAAAACCTGTCCTGTTGGGGGGCTTGAGGGCCGGAGTTGAGCCCCCCCTTGCTTTAGCCCTGTGTTGTCTATTATTAGTTGGGAAGAATAGTTACTCTTATTAATACCCAGAGGAGTGGTTACTCTCATACATCTCATTAATGCTCAGGAAGGATGAGTTACCCTGATATAGGTACCCCCTGTACCCCCTGCTACGCCCCAGACGTTACTCCTGGTTACTCACCCACGGCGTCGGCTCCGAGCTTCTGCAGGAATCGGGCCTCAGCCACGGACTCGAAGTTGGGGCCCCCCACCATGCAGTATACGCCTTCGTGGGTGAGCCCCGCGTGTCCGAGCCGGCGGGCGATGTCCAGAGCCAAGGAGCGCAGGTCACTGTCATACGTGTCCCTCAGGGAGGGGAAGCGGGGGCCAAACCTGGGGGGGGGGGAACGCAGAGCATCACGGCACTGCAACATTACGTCTTCAGCAGAGCGTCAAACCACTGTGTCCCGGACACCTGCAGAGCATCGCGCCATCATATCCGCCTGACACCTGCAGAACATCGCATCATTATATCTGCCTATCACACGCCTGCAGATTATCGCCCCATTATATACCTCTGTCAGACTCTACAGAGCATTGCACCATTATGTCCCTCTGTGAGACACCTGCAGAGCATTGCACCATTATATCCTTCTGTCCGACACCTGCAGGACAATGCACCATAATTTCTGCCTGATTCATGCACAACATTGCATAATCATATCTGCCTGTTAGACACCTGCAGAACATCGCACCATTGTGTCCACCAGGCATTGTGTCCACCAGGCATTGTGTCCACCATTCATGCACAACATTGCATAATCATATCTGCCTGTTAGACACCTGCAGAACATCGCACCATTGTGTCCACCTGCAGAACATCGCACCATTATGTCCCTTTGTCAGACTCTGCAGAACATTGCACCATTACATCTGCCTGTTAGACACCTGCAGACCATCACACTATTATATTCATGCAGAACATCGCTCCCTCACCTCTCATCGTTGGGCCCTGTGAGCGGGTTGAGAGCGGCCAGGCCCGGCATATTGATGTGATCCCGAATTATCATGAGGTCCCCAGTTCTGTAAGTGTCACACAGAGACCCGGCAGCGTTTGTAACCAACAGCACCTGCACCCCCAGCAACTTAAAGACCCTTATCGGGAGGGTGACCTGAGGGGACAGACAGGGGGATTGAGGGGCAGACAGGGGGACTGTGTGACAGACAGAGAGGGAGACTGCGTGGCAGACAGTCAGGGGGACTGTGTGACAGACAGACAGGGGGACTGAGGGACAGACAGACAGGGGGACTGAGGGACAGACAGACAGGGGGACTGAGGGACAGACAGACAGGGGGACTGCGTGACAGACAGGGGGACTGAGTCACAGAGACAGGGATATTGTGCGACAGACAGGGAGACTGCGTGACAGGCAGACGGGGGACAGACAGACAGCGGGACTGTGTGACAGACGGACAGGGGGACAGACAGACAGCGGGACTGTGTGACAGACGGACAGGGGGACAGACAGACAGCGGGCCTGTGTGACAGATAGGGGGACAGACAGACAGTGGGACTGTGTGGCAGACAGCGGGACTGCGTGAAAGAGACAGGGGACTGCGTGACAGACAGACAGGGGGACTGCGTGACAGACAGACAGGGGACTGCGTGACAGACAGACAGGGGGCAGATCTCAGGGGGTGAGGGGGCAGATCTCAGGGGGTGAGGGGGCAGGTCTCAGGGGGTGAGGGGGCAGGTCTCAGGGGGCGGCAAGATGGAAAGTGTAGCATTGCTACTTTCCTTTTTTTGGGGTTGGGTTTGAAACCCTTTGGGTTTGAAGCAGGGGGTCTCCAGAGCTGAAACCCCTGCTTCCCGAGATACAGACCTCCTTATAGTGTGCCACTATCTCCTGCTCAGGTTTAAAGCCCCCGGTCACATGGGCCAATAGGAAGCCGCAAGCTTCCTACCGGCCTGCGCGACTGACCCACCCCATTAATAAAGGGGATGGACAATCTGATGCATGAGGCTAGCTACATTACATTGATTTACATTAGAAAAGAGGCGTCTAAGAGGGGATATGATAACTATATACAAATATATTCGGGGACAGTACAAGGAGCTTTCAAAAGAACTATTCATCCCACGGACAGTACAAAGGACTCGGGGTCATCCCTTAAGGTTGGAGGAAAGAAGATTTCACCAGCAACAAAGGAAAGGGTTCTTTACAGTAAGGGCAGTTACATTGTGGGATTCATTACCCATGGAGACTGTGATGGCAGATACAATAGATATGTTAAAAAAAAAGGTTGGACATCTCTTTAGAAAGGAAAGGTATACAGGGATATACCAAATAAGTAAACATGGGAAGGATGTTGATCCAGGGAGTAATCTGAATTAGGAAGGCATTGATTTTCCCCCTTATGAGATATCATTAAATGATGTGTCACTGGGGTTTTTGTTTGCTTCCTCTGGATGAAAATACTGTAAATACAACTACAAATATATTTCGTCTAAATTTAGCATAGGTTTTTCAACTTCATCTATGTAACTATATACCCACACGTACATATACATGCAGACATACGCATATATACCCACACGTACATATACATGCAGACATACGCATATATACCCACACGTACATTATTCATGCCGACATACGCATATATACCCACACGTACATATACATGCAGAGATACGCATATATACCCACACGTACATATACATGCAGAATACGTGCATATATATCCCACACGTCATAACATGCAGAACATACGCAATATATACCCACACGAGAATTCACATGCAGACATACGCATATATACCCACACGTACATATACATGCAGACATACGCATATATACACCACGTACATAGATCCATGGGCAGACATACACATATATACCCACACGTACATATTCATGCAGACATACACCCACACGTACATATACATGCAGACATGCGCATACACCCACACGTACATACACCCACACGTACATATACATGCAAATCTTCTCATGGGTGCATGGGAGGAAGACCATATGTGGTCTATTGCAGGAGCGGGTGTGGATTGGCCTGTGGCGGAGGAGATATCGACGATTATATTCTTTATTTGGAGACGGGACGAGAAAGTATCAAAAGATTCTAAACTATCGCTTAATGCTAACTTACTCAACCTCAAATTCAATGTGAGTACAGTCGGGAACCAGCGGTTGGTTTAAACTTCCTGGGACCTGACTGTAGTGTTACATAGAAAGAGGGAGAGAATTAGTACTCAACCTTATTCAAAGACGTCGATATCAATGAACTATCACACTCAGTGCCATACCCGAAATGGCCTACAAATGTACCATATGGCAAATACGAAGGGTCAAGGGAACTGTCGAATGACTGACGTGGTTTAAACCACAATCTCAATTTATGCAGAAAGGTTTAGGGAAAAGAAATATGAAGAGCAAGTTATTCAGACTGACAGGGAGAGAAAAAGTAGGATGTGAGAAAGGGAAAGATCTTATAAAAACAACACAGAAAACGTTTTAAAACTAAAAAGAAACTTGACTACCTTTTTCTCACAAAAACTATAATAGACAATCCGAAAAAATAACTAAAAGAATAAGCAAACACTGGCATATGTCCAAATGACCTATCCTAGGGTGGAAAATAGTACCGGAAAGACCGACAGCATTTTTTAAAAAAAGCTATTCACTAAAAAATGCACTTGTGCACTAGTGCTTTACAAAAGGTTTGTAAAGAGAGAATAGGTGGTTACCCCAATAAAGGGTTTTTGGGTGCACCACATGCCTGGCAGTAGACATAGACGGACGATAAGTTTGGTATTCCAGTCTCTTCTAATATACCAAAGAAAGGTTTTTTCATAAAACAAAAACACATCCGGGTACGATCGAATACGTGGTTTACCGTAAGACAGGTGCCCGTTGTGGGCTTCAATAAGTAGGCCAGACCAAGCAGTAAAACACGTATTGACCGGGAACACATTGGTATGTGGTCGAGGTGTCACTACTCACTTTTTACCAATCCAACTTTCAATCAAATTACACCAAGGTGGACCACTTCAGGACTAAGGTTTACACAGTGCTGAACATGTTTCGGCCCCATTGGAGAGGTGGGGAAGAATGTTTGCAGCTGAAGAAAAGAGAGAGTTTTTGGATTTTTCTCTCAAAAACCTAGTGCCACCAAGGCCTGAATGTGGACTTTTTAACGGTGTTTTCTTAAATTTGGTGTTTCTTGTATCTGGTGTTTTTTCTATTTTTCTGGTAAAGTTCATATTTTTATAGGATTAGTATGGGGATTGCACATTTAATAATTTTTAGAGTAGCATTTGTTTTATTGACTGGTTGTTCCATCTTTGTGCGTCCGATCTATGTCAAAATAGTAAGATGTCCTTATAACTATGCCTCATTTCATAAAGATTGATGGTGTAACTCTACCTATTTCTTTGTCTGTTTTTAAGATTCAGCTATCGTTGCTCCAATATGATAGAAAGAGCTAGGATAGGCTGAGGTGTTTTTTTATATACTTAATGGGTATTATGATTGTAGTTAGGATTAGTATTTTTAATATGTTTTAAAAAATTGATTTGGGTACTATTAAACTATTTATTATAATTGTATAATAAATGTTTTATCACGTTTTAAGTATATGTATCTTCCTGTGTGCAGGTCACATGCATTTTAATTGGGCCCGGACTTTGGGATGTTCATCAATATCCTATGGAGGAGGGGAGTGGTTGATTAGCAGTATGGGTATTAAATAAGACATCCCAGGAAAGGTCACACTGCCTTACTCCTGACGAAGCGCTCTGCAAGTGGAAAGGAACGGCGAAAACGCGTGAGCCGTGACTCTTAAGTCAAGAAGGGAGAGAGTCCTGGGTATCCGAGCTGTTTTCCTACGGCGGCGCAACGGATAGTGACGTGACGGCCCAAGACCGGAAGTGACGAGACGGCTCCGTGAAGTGTTACCGTGGCGGTTTGCTGACACAGAGACGCTGCGGGTGATGTGGTCGTGAGAGCACCACGCTCAATGCTGTTTTCACATTGGGATCTGTAAGCCGTCCACTTTTATCATTTTTGGATAAACTGTATTTATGGATACTGCTGTGTGCTGTCTCTTTCTAAAGATTATTTCTCCTCGGAATGTTCATGCTGATATATCCGTATAGCATTGGCCTTAGTATGTGGGCCGGATGGAGCTCCTTATAACATATTTTGCTACAGGTTGCACTATGTTTGTCTTTTTTTCTTTTTAAAGGTATCTACGCTCCCCTGGTTTTTTCTTCCTATATACATGCAGACATGCAGTACACATATATTCACACATACACACGCCTCGGAAGTCACTGACCTGAAGCTTTCCTTGCTATGCATGTTAGTGCTGTGTCCACTCTTCTCTCTTGTCTACGTCTCGTCTCTCTCTCTCTCTCTCTCTCTCTCTCTCTCTCTCTCTCTCTCTCTCTCTCTCTCTCCTCTCTCCTGTATCTGGGTTCGGGTGGCTCAGCGCAGCAGTGGGTGTGAGACAGGACCACTAGCCTCGGAATATAAAGATGTCTCATTAGCCCCCAGGGCAGCGAGTGATTGGCTGCCCGCCACCTCCCTCTTTGGGAAGTTAATGATTTGCACGGGGTTGGGGGGGGCAGGATCCGAGCGGTCACAAGACGTGACCCTGCAGTTACTAACAGCCCATCTGCTGCATGTACAGGTCAGTCCCATGAGGAGATGTGTGCAATTCATCAGGGTAATTAGGAGGTGCCCACCACCCGGGGTAAGCAGCAGGGGGCAGAATCCCTTAGGGCATTAACTCTTCTCTGACCATCAGACACCAAGAACATTAGAAGAAGAGGAGCAATAGGTAACTCCTTCAGTCCCACGGGATATATAGATATAGATACACATATAAGATAGATAGATAGATAGATAGATAGATAGATAGATAGATAGATAGAGATACACACACAGGTGTGTGTGTGTGTGTGTGTGTGTGTGTGTGTGTG
>WSYH01008373.1:15518-27510 GCA_036426205.1 Ascaphus truei
ACACACACACACACACAGCTTTACATACACACACACACACGCACACAACTCTACATACACGCACGCACACAGCTCTGCATATAATACTCATGGACCATTATTTGCACATACTGTAGTACACCTTGCTCTGCATATATACACACACACATACACACACACAGCTCTACATACACACACACACACACACACACACACACGCACACAGCTCTACATACACGCACACAGCTCTGCATGTAATACTCATGGACCATTATTTGCACATACTGTAGTACACCTTGCTCTGCATATAAGGCCGCGTCCATGCTTCCGCAGACCACACGGAGGCGTGCGCACGCGGCGCGATCACATTGCCTTAACGCATTGTTCGCGCGCAGCAGGAGGGGGTGCGCGAGGAATCAGTTCAATCTGATTCCTCGGCGCAACGGGCAGGTCACGTGAGCGTTTCGCCCAATGAGGGCGAGCCATCTCCGCGACGCCCCTAGATACTGCTGTGCACAAAATGCACAAGACCTGCTATGTCTAAAGCAAAGGGCCTACATCGCAATTACTGACATTGTCATAGCAACCAGCAATAACATTCCAAGAGCAGCCATCTTTAAAACACCCAACCCACAAAACATGCACAATGACTCCCTGTGAGGCGGCAGTCACGAGCAGCGCAGCCTTATTACGTTAGTGACGTCCCCCTCACGGGACAGTCCATCCTGATTCAATTTCCTCCTCATTAGTGCTCCTCTCCCCCCCCCCCCCCCCCCCCACTATGTTCAGTCGTGTGTACAGTACACAGAGACGTCATGTAGTGTCTCTAGCGGCGCAATAAGGCACTCCTATGTCATGTCATGTCCCGGCCTGCACACATACGTGTGCGTGTTGTTCAATGTCTATACCGCAGCGGTGGGCGGCTCCAGTCCTCAAGGGCCACCAACAGGTCAGGTTTTCAGGATATCCTTGTTTTGACACAGGTGGCTCAAAGACTGAGCCACTGATTGAGCCACCTGTGCTGAAGCAGGCACTGATTGAGCCACCTGTGCTGAAGCAGGCACTGATTGAGCCACCTGTGCAGAAGCAGGCACTGATTGAGCCACCTGTGCTGAAGCAGGCATTGATTGAGCCACCTGTGCTGAAGCAGGCACTGATTGAGCCACCTGTGCTGAAGCAGGCACTTTTTTTTTTTTATCAGTCTACGCTATTTTTGGTTCTCTTGTTCCATTCCACGGAGGTGACTGTACCTGCGGATGGATGTTCCTGGCACCGCAAATAAACCTTTACTCACACTTTAACAGTGAGACATTTGTGAGTACACACGTCGTTGGACTTTGAAGAAAGCTACTTACTATACTCATATGCATGTTTTGTTTTCACATGTACCTGCACTCCCCGAAAACACCTGGAAATTATATATATATATATATATGGGGGGTGGTCGGGGGGGTGCAGGCCGGGGGTTGGTTACCTTGTAGGTTGCTGGATCCGTGCGGCGGGGCATGGTTGGGTTACGGTGGTACTCAGGGTTGAGGGATCGGCACGGCGGGGTGTTGGTTACCTTGTGCTAGGGTGAGGATCCGGCAGGACTTGGGCGTTGTGGTTACCTTGTCAGGGCGGGGTGGATGCCGTGCAGAGGGGGGGTTGGTTACTTGTCGGTGTTGGCTGGAACTCCGGGCAGGCTGGGGGTTGGTTACGTCAGGGTGCTGGATCCGTGCAGGCCGGGCGTTGGTACCTTGTCAGGGTGCTGGATCCGTGCAGGCCGGGTTTGGTTACATTGTCAGGGTGGCTGGATCGTGCAGGCTGGCGTTGGTGGTTACCGTTTGGGTGTGTGAGGTGTGATTGGATCGTGCAGGAGCTGTGGCGTTGGTACCTTGTCAGGGTGCTGGATCCGTGCAGGGCTGGGTGTTGGTTAATGTCAGGGTGCTGGATCGTGGCAGGCTGGGTGTTGGTTACCTTGTTCAGGGTGTGGATCGTGCAGGCGGGGCGTTGGTACATTGTCAGGGTTTGTTGGATCGTGCATGGGGGGCGTGGCTGTTGGTTACTTGTCAGGGGGTGCGGATCCGTCAGGCGGTGTGGGTACCTTGTCAGGGTGTGGTCCGTGCAGGCTGGGGTTGGTTACATTGTCATTGGGTGTTGGATCCGTGCAGGCTGGGTGTGGTTACCTTGTCAGGGGTGCTGGATCCGTGCAGGCTGGGTGGGTGTTGTGTTACCGTGTCGGGTGGTTGGATCCGTGCAGGTGAGGGTGGGTGGTGTGTGGTTAACTTGTCAGGGTGCTGGATCCTGCAGGTCCGGTGGGGTTGGTTTTTTTTTACCTTGTCAGGGTGTGGATCCGTGCAGGCTGGGTGTTGGTTACCTTGTCAGGGTGTGCTGGATCCGTGCAGGTCTGGGGTGCTGGGGGTTTTGCTTCCGTGTATGTGCTGGATCCGTGCAGGGGGGGTTGGTTACCTTGTCAGGGTGCTGGATCCGTGAGGCTGGGTGTGGTTACCTTGTCAGGGTGCTGGATCGTGCAGCGGCGGGACGGTTGGGTTACGTGGGTCAGGGTGTTGGATAGTGCAGGCTGGGTGTGGTTACCTTGTCAGGGTGCTGGATACAGCGTGAGGCTGGGTGTGGTAACCTTGTCAGGTGGCTGGATCCGTGCAGGCTGGGTCGTTGGTTACTTGTCAGGCGTGGCTGGATTCGTGTCAGGGCTGGGTGGGTGGTGGTGCTTTCCTGTCACTGTGCTGGATCCGTGCCAGGTGCTGTTGTATTGTGGTAACACAAGGATGGGCGCCAGAAAACTAAAACCGCCGTCGGATAATTGCGCAGTTTAAACATACACTTCTTATTTATACAGTTCTCTGGAATATTCACAAGTTGGTACTGTTTGTCGGCTCTTCCCCAGCTGCCCCAAATCTTGCCCGTTAGGGAGGTCCTAAGGCTTGGCATCTGATGGTTTACCTATATGATCCCTTTCTGAAATACCGTCTGTAGAGTTCTTCTCCGGTAAGGCCCTGCTCGTGAGCCATCTCTATAGATCATCCCGGACCGTCACCAGTATCCCGCCTCGGGATTGAACGCCACTCTTGAGTTAGCTACGGACCCTGGTTGGGGTGAATCCTGTCTAGCCATCGGCTTTGGGGAATCGGGCCGAGCCGGGCAGTAGCGACTTCTCAGTGAAACAGGAGAGTTAGAGAGGAGACGTTCCTATACGAGACTACATAGATCGGACGCTGTCCCTAACTACGTAAAACAGAAAGATGAGTACCCTACCGCCCATAGAACCACTGCAATATTTATACATCTATTAGCCAGGGAGGGCGCCCATGCACAGAATTCACGAGGACTGCCTTCCAGCACCTTCCTCCCCCTATTGGGATATACCCTACTGGGCCCGTCAACTTGGGTCAACCAGAGCAGACTGGGGCGGGACTCTTCTTAGACTATATGAACCCCATTTTGGGTTAACCATAAAGGCCATCGTAATCCCGTAGGGGGGTTACACGTGATTTAAATAGCTGAATAAGGGCAGTGCGCCCTTCCACTCGGTTTTGGCATTAGGTACGATGCGACGGTGATTGACAGTCTATCACCCAGTTGCCGCTCGGGGGGTCGTGGGGGTACCGACACGAGAGACAAGGGAGCAGCTTGCCGGCTCTTTCACGGCCGCAGTGCAAGTGGCAAGCATAGTGCAATCCGACGAGCAAATGTTTGTTGTGTGGTGGATTGGCCATATGCTAAACGGCCAAGGCGTGCGCTCGAACCAAGTGTTTTGAAGGATATGAACGTCATCGAGCTGGGGTACGCGGTGAGCACTCAAGAGCAGTACTGGTGGTGTCATGAGCAGGGGGGAGACGAGGGATACCCGCTCAAACCTCAATTGGGTGATAGAGGGTGCACTAGGGGAAATAATGTCATCACAAAAATCTCAACACATAGTATGCTTCCTATGAAAGGAGAGGATGGGGCTGGAGGGCCCACACGGGAGGACAATGGTAAATAAACTCAGTAACAGAAAGGAAAGGCAAAGAGGTTTCTAAGGCAGAACCTAGTGGAGGATCGGGGGCACTGCAGGGATGACAGCACCCTAAGGTTAGGGTTAATAAAATACGGGCAGAACATGGTGGCCTGTGGGTTATGAGCCAGGACGAGAGAGTGCCTTCAACAAGGATTGTATCTTGCGGGTGTTCAGTGTGATTTGGCCGTGGCAAATACACACAGTATTGCACTTCTGCCCTAATTTCTCGCTAGAACACATCCCGACTCTGCTTCTGCTCAGGATGTCTTCCTCTGCCCTCCTTTGTATCTAAGCGCCTTCTTCCGCCTTTTAAAAGTGTTCCACTGAATGCCCCACACCTCTGAATGCCCTGCCCTAAATACCCGACTAGCACCCGACTCTATACAACCTTAAGAGACCAACTTTAAACACACCTGCTAAGGAAAGCAGTATCAGCACTGTACTGTACTTGCACACCTCATACAATCGACCTTGAGCCCCTGCAGATCGCACGTATCCAGACACGCCTCCTAATGTCTCGGTACGTTCTTGTCGCTACCTGTTACCAATTAGATGTATAAGTCTAGGTGGAAAGGATATCCTTTCCTAAATTTACCTTTTATGTCTGAAGAACTTCTTCCCATTTATTGTATTTGTATTATGGTTATTAGTATCTTAGTAGTTATATAATATATATATATATATATTATACTATATAGATTATATATTGGTGGGAAAGCTACATCAACGAGGCCTTCGATGTGATAAACCAAAACAAGACGGGTTATTTAATAATTGGAGGTGATTTTAACACAGTTATAGACTGCAATAAAGACAAGGCGAGACTCACGAGCAAAGAGCACCACTCGAGATTGAAGAGCTCAATCGCCCTTAAACAAAGTATAAGAACGAGTGGGTTGGTCGACTCTTGGAGACTAATGAACCCCATAACTAAAGGATTTACCTTCTACTCGGCCCCGCATTGGCAATACACCCGCATCGACTATATCTTTATATCCAGAGAACTGGCTGACCGGATAGCAAAAGCAGAAATAGACAATATTACATGGTCAGACCACCCCGGGTATCATTAACCATAAGAGACCTACACCAAAGGCCGACGGGCACACGCTGGCGTATGAATGACCTTCTACTCAGGATACCAGAAACCAAAAAAGCCATAGAGGCCGCCATACGGGATATTTCTCACTACATGATAACGGGCAAGTCAGCGACTGCACGCTATGGGCAGCGCACAAAGCCACTCTTAGAGGTAAAACAACCAGCATTGCCTCTCATAGGAAAAAGGGAGAAAAATAAGAGGATAAACAGCCTCAATAATCGTATTAAAAAAAATGAGAAGACTTACCAACAAAACCCAACAGATACCGTTAGAGTCATGATTGATAGAGATAGATCAGAACTTCAAAACATACTGATAGAAGACACTGAGAAAGCAATGAGATGGACAAATCAGACCTTTTATGAAAAAGGCAATAAGGCAGACAGACAAATAGCGGCCAAACTCCGAAATAAATCAGCGAGCCTTAATATATATAGCATAAAAACCAACCAAAACAATTTAACATATAACCCAGCCGAAATTAACAAAGAGTTCGTTCAATATTATAGTGACTTATATAACTTGACAAACCCGGACCGAGACAACAGGGAGTTAGAAACAAAACTAGATGAATACATAAAAGGATCAAAATGAACCAAATTGGATGAATCAGAAACTACCCAACTAGGAGTCCCAATAACATTTGAGGAGGTATCAGCAGCTATTAAATCTCTCAAGAACTCTAAGGCCCCGGGCCCCGACGGGTTCACTAACTTCTATTATAAGAAATTTGAAAATATACTGAAACCATACCTAGTCCGATGGTTCAATAAGATTCTGGCTGGTGAAGCCCCACCGAAAGAATCCCTAAAAGCCTCAATCATCGTCATACTAAAAGAAGGGAAAGACCTTGCGTTATGCTCGAGTTATAGGCCCATCTCTCTGATCAATACAGACATAAAACTATTCGCCAAAATCTTAGCAACCAGATTGAACCGAGTACTAAACACCTTGGTCCACCCGGATCAGATGGGGTTCACCCCAGAACGACAAGCTTCCGATAACATTCGGAGAGTAATTAACATTATCCACAACAGTAATACGAATCAACGCCCCACCCTGGTCCTGAGATTAGATGCTGAGAAGGCTTTCGACCGAGTGGCTTGGCCCTTTATGTTCCGAGTATTCAGAGAGATGGGCCTACATGAAAACTTTATTATGGGCATTAAAGCGCTATACTCCAACCCAATAGTTACAGTGCGCACCTCATGCTACACTTCAGCACCATTTAAAGTCTCTAACAGAACAAGACAGGGATGCCCACTCTCCCCTATGTTGTTTGCCCTGTGCATAGAAGTACTAGCCTCAAGGATAAGAAAGAATCAGGGGATAGACGGAGTCCCTATAGGAAACAACACATACAAGGTGTCCTTATTTGCGGACGATACTCTACTCTCTTTGACTAACCCAGAAGTGTCATTAAAAAATCTATTTGACACACTAGATGAATTTGGCAAGCTTTCAAACTTCAAAGTTAACCACGCCAAGTCAGAGGCTATAGGCCTACACATCCCTAAGGAAACAGAAAACGAATTAAAGAAAAAATTCCCAATAAAATGGATGCCAGACAAAACGAGATATTTGGGAGTGTACATTACAAGACTATATGATGACATCTATAGAGCAAACTACCCGAATCTTATTAAAAGCTTGAAAAAAGACCTAGAGACCTGGTCAAGATACCAGAGATCCTGGTCGGGTAAAATTATATCAGTAAAATGAACTTATTACCCGAATACTCTATTTATTCCAAGTGCTCCCACCGTCCCAATCTATGTAATTAGAGACCTAGAAAAGAGATAACCAAATTTATCTGGAACGGAAGAAAACCTAGAATAAAGAAGAAATTGATGGCCCCCCCCTGGCAGGGGGAGGCCGGGCCAACCAGACTTAGCTAAATACTACGAAACAGCTAGACTAAGCCCACTAATTTATTGGTCCGCAGCCCCAGGAAAAACACTGTGGGTGGACATTGAGAGGTCGGAAGCTGGGTACGAGGAGTTAGCGTCTCTTCTATGGGTAAAAAAAGCAAATAGACAACCAAGCTATAGAAATCATCCAGTCTTACTACACTCCTTGAATATCTGGGACAAAAACTGCAAACACAAGCAGATCTCTTCCATTCCATCGCCCCTAACACCAATCAGATCAAACCCTGAATTCACACCACAATTAGAATGTAAGCTCCTCAGGGCAGGGACTCCTCTTCCGAAATGTTACTTTTATGTCTAAAGCACTTATTCCCATGATCTGTTATTTATATTATCTGTTATTTATTTGATTACCACATGTATTACTACTGTGAAGCGCTATGTACACTAATGGCGCTATATAAATAAAGACATACAATACAATACAATACCAGCACATACAATAACTCGAACATCTTTAAACAATGGGACGAGAAAGGGCTATCCAAGCTAGGAGACATGCAAAAAGGAGGCAAGGTTAAATCATTTATGGGGATAAGGGAGGAATACAATATTCCAAGCGCACAAATATTCCAATATATACAGCTGGCCCACTATGTCTCCTCGATACAGCCTAGAGACACTTGGAACAGACCACTCGCCAACTTTGAGAGCCTGTTCCAAAGGGGCCAATATAACAGAGAGACCATTTCCCAATTTTACCAGACACTATTGAAACAATATGAAGGCCAAACAAGCAAAAATATTTCAGAATGGGAACACGACATTGGGAACCCCTTAGAGGAAGAGGACTGGGAAGAAATATACGAAAGGATAGCTAGAGCTTCTCGCTGCTTAACGATCATGGAAACAAATTTGAAAGTCCTACACAGGTGGTATTATACACCAGCGCGTCTCCACTCTTTCTTCCCGCTAACCTCCCCTATGTGCAGGCGCAACTGCGGCCAAATAGGCACATTTAAACACATATGGTGGTCCTGCCCTAAGATAATCCTTTTTTGGGGAAGAATCAGACGGCTAGTAGAAGGGGTAACAGGTTTGGACCTACCCTGGAACATAGAAACAGTGCTTCTACTAAAACCTAACGAGGGCCTAGAGAGAAAAATAGACTATCTGATAACACAGATCCTATCAGCAGCCAAAACACTAATCGCAAAACACTGGAAACAGAATGACCCCCCCCCCCTATTACTGAGGTATTGCACAAGATAAACTATATCATGACAATGGAGAGACTCACAAGTCTAATCCACGACCGGTACAATACCTTTCTGACAACATGGGATCCGTGGGAGACATACATTTGGAAGAATCCAATCGGAACGTCGAAATAAGGAGACCGCTAATGGTTAAACAGATTTAGTTTTGATTAAGGATGTTACGAGTGTAACCCCGGTCTCTTTTCAGCCCCAGAGACCCCCCATGTAGCGCTTCGAGGCTCTGCGGCACACCCGGCTAGCGGGGGCCGCCGTGACAGGTTGCGCGAGCGTGCGCGTTGGTCGCGCAGGCGCAGTAAGGGTAGTGCACGCGGTCCCAATGCTAAAGAGGTGCTGAGTGGACTACAATTCCCAGCAGCCTCTGGGGATTGCCCTTTCACCCACATCACGTGCAGCCAGCCAGCAAATAGGGTTTGGCAGCTTCTCCTGTGGAGGAAGGCTACAATGTTGCGGGGACCACGTTTGGCAGTTGAAGCTGGGAGCAGGAAGGGGAAGGAAGGGGGTAGGGAGCAAGTGGCTCCTACACCAGATAAGGTTCCCCAGATCCCAGGCAGGCCCCAATCCCCACCAGGGTAGAGGGTAGGTACTGAGGGACGGCCCCTAGGTTAGGGACTCTGCCCTTAGGTTGTGAGGGTGCAGTCTTGTCAGTGTCACGGCTGGTAGTGTTGTGAAGCGGCGACAAGTAGGCACAGTGTTTGCAGTGCAGTGGGTTGCTGCAGTTTGAGTGTGGGTGCAGTGTGTTTGCTGCAGAGGTTAGGCTGAGTTAGTCAGAGGGGACCCGGGTGGTGAAGGGAGAGGTAGTGTGGGTGCAGGGGGTCAGTCACCCACCTGCATAGGATAGGCTACCCCGCAGGCCCTAGGAGTTTCCCCTAAAGCCATCCAAGGTTGCTGTGCTGTAGGGACGGCCTATAGTACAGTGAGTGTCACGTAAGTTCACGGAGTCAGATAGGGACTCCATTGACGCTGCGCACCCGTGCAGAAGGTTGGGCGCTGCTCTTCGTTGCGGCTGCAGAGGCCATCTTGGTGGGGTCTCCCCGGACGGTGGATCCTGGATGTCGGGCCGGAACTCGACGGATCCTTTGTGAAGCAGTTGCAGATCCGAGCACCGGAGAGTTAGGCAGGTACCATATCAACAAGTTCCCAGCAAAAATGGAGACTGCGCTCGTCTGTTCTCTCCTGGATATCTCTGCTATCCACCTTCTCCCGCAGCTCCCAATTCCTCCGGCGATCACCCGGCTTGGACTTCCTCTTCCGGGTTGTAGCAGGGTAGCGACTCGCAGTAAGGCACTGCCGAGGGAGACAGTGTTAGTGAGGACTGGCTTGGGAACCCCACGGGCGATGCAGCTTTACTGATTGTAAGTTTTAGATGTTATTTTACCCAATAAAGTGATTTTGTCTAATACCACCTTTTTCTCTCTGCGCTCCAACCCCCCTTTTTTTGTTACCATATCAACAAGTGCACCAACACCGGTCATCAGGCGCTGATCCCGCCTTAGGCTAAACTCTTTGTAGGAACACTGAGCGAGTGGTTACAAGACGGAGCCTATACCATATAGTATCATACATGGACACGGTGTGTGGGGCACGCGGTGAGGGGACGGACACGTTACTCCTGATGAGAGAGGCTGGGCCACTAAGGTTACCTGTTGCATTATAGACTGATAAGGTTACTCTGCATTATCGTTAACACAGTAAAGTTGTTTGCATTACACGTGTGCGTATGTACTTCTTGCCCAGGGGAATCTCACATCACGGGGATCCCGGGTAAGTGGAGGCGCTGCGCTAAGTAAGTGTATGAGTGTTACCCCAGGCTCCCAGCTAGCGGAGGCTCAGATCTCCTGGAGCCGCAGGTGTTGTACAGTGACCAGTAGTTCCTTTGGGAGGGTTCAGAAAAAGGGCTACACAAATATACTTGATTGCACGCTCCCTGCGTGGAGCCCATGATAGCTGTCACCCTACTACCCCTTCCCCGCACACCCTTTTATTTTCTGTACCCACTCAAAAAAAAAAGAAGCAGTTCTCCCCCCCGCCCCCTCCCAGGTTATTTTTTATATCGCCCGCCTCCCTTTTGCGGGCAGCGCATTAATTTTGGGCTCCAGTGACCCCCTGCTGCCGAGAAGATTCCCCTCTACGGGAGGTTTGAATATCCTGCGTAAAGAGGGCCAATAGGAAGCAAGCAAGGGGGGGGGGGGGCGCTGCGGCTTTAAATAAAGGCGGCACGTATTTGGGGCGTTTTTCACCAATAATACTGTCTAGAATAGTAAACGCCTGGAACCGGCTGTTGAACGTTTGTAGATAATTCATTTTTTACTTTTCAGATCTAATATTTTTTTTAGCTAATGGTAATAAGGACAAAATGGCAACAAATTGCCCTCTCCGGGTGTGCTCCTGTGCCCTTAATCTCCAACTGTACGTGTAACCCCCGGAGGGGGGGCGGCAACACATCGTTTAAAGAGAACTCGCCAGCTGTGATTAGAAACCGTACCAGCCCTGAGGAACCCCTCACCTGCAGACCCCCCAGGAGACGCGCCAGGCACCTATCCACCTGCGGTCCTACCTCAGGAGACACACCCCCTCCTCCCCTCCCCCCCCCCCCCCCCCCGTACCATCTTGAGTACTGATATCTTATTGAGAGACCAGAATTTACACATTTACTTATCAGACCCACCCGGTGGAAGATGGGTGGAAGTGCTGGTCATGTGTGGGGACGCCCGGCCATGCGCGGTGCCTGCTGCATCTGGTGCATGTGGGACGCTGATGGCTGCGGTGCCTTCTGCTCTGGTGCACTGCCTGCGGCGTTGCGCTGCATGTGGGGACGCCGGCATGCTGCGGTGCCTGCTGCTCTGGTCAATTGTGGGACTCCGGCATGCTGCGGTGCTGCTGCTCTGGTGTATGTGGGGACGCCGGCATGCTGCGGTGCCTGCTGCTCTGGTGCATGTGGGGACGGCCGGGATGCTGCAGTGCCTGCTGCTCTGGTGCATGTGGGGACGCCGGGATGCTGCCGTGCCTGCTGCTCTGGTGTATGTGGGGAGCCGGATGCTGCATGTCCTGCTGCTCTCTGGTGTGCATGTGGTGGGGACGTGCCGGGCTGCTCATGCCTGCTGCTCTGGTGCATGTGGGCGGCTAGCAGCCGCCGCATGCTGCTGGCGGCGCGCTAGCTATGCTCTCTGAGCTCTCGTTATGTGGTAGATGCCGGCATGCTGCGGCTCCTGCTGGACGCTCCCGATGAATGTGTATTGGTGATGCGCATGCCTAGCAGTGGCCTCGTGCTCGCGTAGGGAGTGGGATGACGGGATGTAAAGCGCCTGTAAACTGTTGGGCCGCCGGCAACTTCTGCGGTGGCCTGCTCTGCGATCCTGACGTCCTGAGTGCTAACTGTGGGGACGCCGTCATGCTGCGGGTCTTGCTGGAGACTAACTGCTGCACTTAAAAAGACACGCGCGGAATGCATGTGGGGGACGCCCGGCATCTGCGTCGCCCCTGTCTGCTCTGGTGTAAATGTTGGCCTGATCCGCCGGCATGCCCGCCCCGGAATGCTGCGGTGCCTGCTCGCTCTGGTGTTGTGGAACGCGCAGTGCTGCGTGCGCCTGCTGCTCCTGTGGATATGTGATGCGCAGCTGCGTTGCCTGCTGCGCTCTGGTGTTGGGTAATGCCCTGCATCTGCGGTGCTTGCTGCTCTGGTGTCAACCTGTGCGGGCGGGTACCCGCCCCGCCGTGCGCCGGCGATCGCTGCGGTGCCTGCTGCTCTGGTGTATGTCGTGAT
>WSYH01008374.1:2932-29404 GCA_036426205.1 Ascaphus truei
TTGAGGAGGTAGAGAGAGCACTGAGGTGGTCCAAACAAAAGTATTACGACAGGGGTAACAAGGCGGACCGGCTCCTGGCTGCAAAACTTAGAGTTATACGAACTAAATCTCAGATTTCTCGGATACGCACTAAAAATGGGCAGATCTAAAATATAGAAAAAGAGATAGCTCAGGAATTTGCGGATTTCTACTCTGAGTTGTATAATCTACATCCCCCAGACCGAGACCCGGTCAGTCTCGAAACAATAACCCAATATCTAGAGCAATGCAACCTCCCCTCCCTCTTACCGGAGGAAAAGAAAATCTGACTAAAACAATTTATCTAGCTAAAATCCACAAAGAGGGTAGAGACCCGCTTCTGTGTGGAAATTATAGGCCAATATCCCTGCTAAACACTGATCTCAAAATCTACAGTAAGATCTTGGCAACCAGGCTTAACCCAATTCTCCCCCGAATTATTCATGTAGATCTAGTAGATTTTGTGTCCGGAAGACAGGCCTCGGACAATACCCGCAAAATTGTGGATATAATTGTCCACGTGCATCTCACTCGAACCAAAGCAATGATTCTGAGCCTCGACGCAGAAAAAGCGTTCGACAGAATCAAGTGGTCTTTCCTAGACCAAACAATGCTGAGGTTTGGCTTCTGTGGTCCCTTCGTTGAGGGGGTTAGGGCCCTCTACCATAACCCAACAGCGTATGTCAAACATTCAGGCGGTTTCTCAGATCCAATAACTATAAGGAACTGGACTAGACAGGGATGCCTGCTCTCCCCGTTACTATTCGCCCTAACAATTGAACCATTAGCGGCCAAAATTAGAGATGAAAAAAGCATAAAGGGGATTCAAATTGCTAAAAAAGAATACAAAATTTCTCTGTTTGCCGACGATGTGATTCTGAGCCTCGCTGACCCACACGTCTCCCTCCCCAACCTCCAAAGGTTGCTGAACCAATTTGGCTTAGTCTCTGACTATAAAGTAAATATGGATAAGTCTGAAGCCCTAAACATATCCCTCCCAGACCCGACGTGGAAAATCATACAATCTAACTATAAATATAAATGGAGTTCCACCCACATCAAATACCTTGGGGTAAAAATCTCAAACTCCTACAGATCCCTCTACCTGCATAAATATCCCCCATTATTTGACCAGTTTAAAAAAGACTTAGCAGCTTGGAAAAAGCACCAAATCTCCTGGTTAGGAAGGATAGTCTCTGTTAAAATGAACGTCCTCCCAAGATTATTGTATTACTTCCAAACCCTCCCCATAGCGGTCCCGCTGGAGGCCCTTAAGAATATCCAGTCCCTTCTGTTCCAATTTATCTGGAACTATAGGAGACCCAGAGTCCCAAGATCAGTGATGCTCTCCCCAAGAGTGAGGGGCGGGGGTTGGGGGTCAGATATTACCTTGCGGCGCAACTGAAGCAGGCTGTAGTTTGGAATTACGACCCTGCCTCTGCCTGTTGGCTCACAATAGAGTCGCAATACGCACACCCTGTCCCTCTTCAAGTGTCATTATGGTCCTCGGGAGGAAAAGAACGAGGGCCACGGAGGTTCGACCTCGGGGCTATGAGATGCACATGGGATGCCTGGCTTAAATGCAAAGGGAAGTATGGTCTGTTAGCTTCCCCCTCACAACTCACCCCCTTCTTTGGGAACCCAAACTTCCCGCCTGGGTGTTCTTAAAGACAATTCGACCAGTTCCAGGGTCCTAACATAAGGATGGTTGCCGATCTGCTACAGAAGGAAGATATCCTATCCTTTCAGGAACTTAAGGACAAATATCAGACCCACGACTTACATCTCTTTAAGGGCCTCATGCAGTAAGCGCCGATAAGGCTTTTATCGGCATTTTCACCGACAAAATTGGATTTGAGATTCAGTAAGCGCCGATAAGTGCTCAAAATCGGCAGTTTTTCTTGCCGAAATATTTTTATCGGCATGCGGCTGCCGATAACCCACTTATCGGCACTTTTCGGCACTATTTAAAATCGGCTGTTTTCAAGTAGCCCCGATCAGCTTATCGGTGCTGATCGGCACTCAGAAATGGAGATTTCATCAGCAAATGGTCCCGTCAACTAAAGTTGGCAAGTTGAGCGGAGAACGATTGGCAAGGTTGCCGGGACGGCACTTAGACAAAAAACCTCATCTCTACATCAATGGAGTCAATATAGCGGGGACTTATAACATTATAGTAGTGTTTACGTTCTATTGCTCATAATACAAATGTGCTTGGCATTCACTTCATCGTGTCACCCCTTACGTTTATTATTTGCATAACATTGTACTTTTCAATGTTATAATGATTTGCGTGTCACATTAGTCTTAATGTTATGATGTGTCAAGGGAAAATCCTATACTCAACTCTTAAAGGAACAGGTCACATCATATCAAACATGTTACTTAAGTGTGCTTCAATTTATTATATGAAATAACACATTTCACACATCTAACACATCCAGCGTATAGTAATGTTGCTATACATTATACAATGCTTGTAATGTGTAACGCATGATCAAACGTAAATGTAGCTGTTTGTTTTCATGTTTACATGTACTTTGTGACCTCCCTCTTTTCATGACGTCCGCAATTGGACACTCAATAACATTGCATGTTTACATTGTACATGATGCATTACAATCACTTCATGCTAACTTATACACACATCTATAATAGTTACTCATTTTTACACGATTGAAACTGAATCAATAGCAACTATCCTGATGCCATTAAATTATGCATATGCACATACAATAACTTCATGTGAACAGGTGACAATAACATGCCAAATTACACATGTTGCAACGTAATTTCACAACGTCAATGTCATGGTTGTATCCTAATTAGATGACTGAGTGTTGCGTTCAGAAGTGGTACATACATTAAACATTCCAGAAATACTTGACAATAAATGCTTGTACAAAGCTTAACGTTACATCATTCTCAAATATCATGATTGCCTGGTGAACACACATAAATAATTATTTTAATTGCTAATGGATACACGTTGGGAGTGAACTACTTGGATATGTTAATGTAACACCTTGCACTTCCGCAAGTCACCTGACATCATCACATAGGTATTTAAAGGAGGGCAATTACCTGCGCATTCACAGCTACAGACCTGAAAATTATGCGAATGTTTATGAGACGGAGGAACATTCTATTGGACGAGAGGCTTGCTGATGGAGAGGATGTCACAGGCCAAGGAAGGAACAGGGACAGAGGCAGGGACAGTGGCAGGGACAGTGACAGGGACAGGCACGCGGACAGGAGAGGGAGAGGGAGAGGTCGAGGGACAGGGAGAGGGCAAGGAGATGAGAGGAGAAGAGAGAGGAGAGAAGTTGTGCCTCGTTCTCGTTTGTACAGGGAGAGAACCCTGTTAGATGGGATGAGTGAGTAGGAGGAGATTGTAAGTCGCTATCGTTTGTGTTCAGCAGCAATCTTAGCTCTTTATGAAGATATACGGGGAGATTTAGATTTTGTGACAGCCAGAGGGCGTGCAGTCCCCGGGCTTGTTAAAATGCTATGCTCATTACATTATCTTGCTTCCGCATCATTCCAGACAACTGTGGGCATAGTGGGCGGGTTCTCGCAATCTACATTCTCGCGGGCCTTTACCCAGTTTCTATGTGCACTCAACAGACGCGCTAGGAATTATATTCATTTTCCTACAGAGCACACAGAGTGGCTGAAAGTCAGGAATGGCTTTTATACCATAGCCGGGATACTATGTGTGATGGGTGCAATCGATTGCACCCATGTTGCTTTGATCCCGCCTAGTCAGACTGAGCATGCTTACCGCAACCGTAAGCAGTACCATTCCCTGAATGTACAGGTGGTGTGCGATGCCACGATGAAGATTATGAATGTGGTAGCCAAATTCCCTGGTTCCAGTCACGATTCCTCTAACTTGAGAAACTCATCAGTCTTCCATGCTTTCGAAGAAGGCTATTTTGGACCTGGTTGGCTGGTGGGTGAGTACATATTATGATGTGTTAACAAACAACTCTTGGTTTTCTAGGAAATGTTGTATGTAATAATGTTAACACTAATTGTTTCATATTTGTGCACGATGGATTATAGGTGACTCAGGATATGGAATTAGGCCATGGCTGTTAACCCCTGTGGCAAACCCTCAAAGTGAAGCAGAGGAGAGGTACAATGTTGCCCATATATCTACGCGATCCATCATAGAGAGGACATTTGGGCTTCTCAAGACAAGATTTAGGTGTCTCGATAGAACTGGTGGGGCACTTCAATATAAGCCTGCTAAAGTGTCTGATATTATAATTGCATGTTGCATTTTGCACAATGTGGCACTCCGCAATAATGTACAAACAGGGTTTGGAGGAGGAGCATCCCGTCAATTTACCAGCTGACAATGACCATACAGCCAGTGGTGTTGAGACACGTCTGAATGTCATAAACACATTTTTTTCATGTAAGCAAATAAATATATGTTCATAGTACTACATAGATGTATTCATTCTTTGTTATGATAAAAACATTTGTCCAAATACCATTCACTTAGGAAACAGATGAATATGGTTCGCACACCTTTCTCTTCTCTGCTGTGTGGACAATTGCATGTGGCACCGGTATGTCATTCATCAACAGGTTGTATTATACTTCTTACAAATAAAAAGTGTTGTGTGTACGTGAAGAAATAATGTGTACTAAATCTATATTTTATGTACATGCTCTTTTTGGTTATGCATACACAATAAACCTACTATGTCCATAGTAAATAGCTAGTGCAGTATGGTTACATAGAATGTTTCTTTTGCAGTGTGATATGTGAGTCACAATGATGTGTACACTATTGTGTATTTCTGATCATATTTGACGTATTCTAGATGTTGTTTCATATCACACACAAAATGGTCAACTTTGTGTGTTGCTTACCTTAATGAACATGTCATGACAATGATTTATATTCATTCATATTTTCTTTTTCAAGGTATATCACCTCAATGACTGCTCATGGTGTGTATTACAATTCACATCTGTCATAAGATGTGCAAACCTCGATACAGGTATAGTTACAGAATGTATAAACAGAACGTAATGAAAAAGATGTGACAATTGAAACATGTCGTTTCTGTATTGTGTACGTGCATTTAGCTACACTTGGTGGTTATTGTGCAGTGTCTTTTAAAATTATTAGGGACATTACATAACATGTAATTTAGCAAACGTAACAACATCCATTCATGGAATATAGGGGTGGGTGGAGAGAAGGGGATAAACCCTGCTCAGCTATTGATTATGGGAGGAGAACATCCATTGATGCACATGTGCGATGTTAACACTCAATGCATGTTTGTATGAAAAGACCCCAATGTTTTAAACATCATTAACATTGCAATGTATGTGATTAGTTGTTGTATCTCTTCATCTTCATGTTGATTACTACAGTAGAGGCAACGTTTATTCTAACATTTGCTGTAAACTAGCCGGGTTACATTCTGGGTATGTGCTGGGTATGGAAAATAGCTGAAGCGCTCAAATGCAGGTATATCTCAAAATGATAATAAGCCAGACCACTGTACCAGGGTACTAACAATTGATATAGTACCTATTGTGTCATATAATGGGTACTATCCTCCTGAATACAGGTGGTGTGTGGTGCAACCCACTCACCATCAGTCTCATTGGCAGGTTCCCCTGAAAAATATGCAAATACTCACATCCTGGTAGGGCAGGCAGGCAGGCTGTGCAGCTACTCAATGCAATACAGGGAAAAGGGAGACCAAAAAGCGCACCAGCACAAATGGAGCAGGAAGAAACCAGGACAAAAAAATGATTAAAAGGGCACTTTAATGTGGCAAAAGACCCATCCAATGCATTTCGAACGTCGCAGCGACGTTCGAAATGCATTGGATGGGTCTGTTGCACACATTAAAGTGCCCTTTTAATCATTTGTTGTCCCTGGTTTCTTCCTGCTCCGTTTGTGCGTGCGCTTTTGGTCTCCCTTTTCCCTGTATGTGCTGGGTATGTGCTGGTTATGTTCTGGGCTAGTTTGAGGCACGTTTAAGTCAGTTCTGCATTGACTAACGACCCATAGGTTAACACAGCAGGATCCCTGCAGTCCAATCAGTTTGAATTGACTGCCAGGGACCCCCGCTGTTAATCTGATAGGCCATTAATCAAGCAGAAATGCGGCTAGTTTAAAAAGTTTAGGCAGTTCTACAGAATTTACCTGGTGTGAACCTGGTGATTTTTGGGAATTGCCATGGGTTTGTTGTTAGAATAAAGTTGCCTCTACTGTACATTGTCACATGTGTATGTATAATCAAAGATGTGTGTTGATTTGACGTACATGTAACATGTGTCAAAATGTTAACCACCATTCCAAAGTATAGTCTTTGGATTCTCAACTTTTCCTAATTCATTCAACACAATGACAATGTTGTTAATATATTTTTTATTTCATTCACGTGTTATTCATATGATCATGATCCTCTATAACTAATGTCAACACTATGAACATAAATAAGTGGACATTTGGACTACACACACATTTCAGCCACTGTGTGTGGGGTGTGTTGTAGTTTTTGTGTGTATGCATGTATTTATATGTGAAATAAATAAACAAACATAATAATGTTGCTTTATCACTCGCCTCACTTAGCTATGTATTGTTGAACGTTTACATAACACTAAACTATAGTATGTCGGTGAATAAAATGTACACACAATGTTTCATGGTTCATGATCTTTAACTACATTCATTAGCTCATGCATGTTAGATTAGCACACAATTAGGTGAAAATATAAATGCAACGAACTAAGCAAGTTTCTATCACCTCCCTATTGTTTTGTGTACGTTCAGATCCAATGTCTACGAGTTGTTATGTAGCATTTACATTCTTTGACAAGTCACATGGAGATTAAATATATAGTAGATTCATGTGTTGCTGAGTGAATGTTGTGTTGTCATATGATCACACCCCTGGCAATACATATATGTTAGTAGAAAATAACCAAAAAAATATATAATTCTAACTTCAGTGCTTGCACTCTTATGTTATAAGTGCATAGTAAATATTGCATACAGGGATAAATAATGTCTGAGTGATTGTTACTGCCACCAATCATGTGAAAGCATGTTACTATTTATTATAATGTTTGTTCGCTCGTCGCACAATCATCTAATATAACGATGGGCTCATCTGAAATCATACTTGGTCCCATGTTTATCCGCCATCTGTGAAATACAGCAAACCATGATGTTCAAAAGAGGACACTTTTATATGTCTCAGCTGACAATGCTTAACACATCTCATATAATTGTGGATATTCACGCATAAATAACGTATAGATTTTAAACCTGCAAGGATAAAACTACACATACAGAAACTGTGTCATTTTTCAAATGGCCATTGCGGCATTACTACGGATATTATTTTCCGTTGCTGTATATCATAATAATGTTCGCCGCACAACGTCTGTTGCGCGCAGCACGTCACGAATTTGTGGACTAAGTCTTAGCGCATGCGCAACAACGAGTGTACGCTGTGCGTCAATACATGAGCCCTCCATGGTGGTGCTAGCATATATATCCATGGGCTGGAAGTTATGATATGGAAGCGAATAAAATCACTTTCTACCACCGTTCATATCTCAAAGATTTTAAAACGGACATGTGCCCCGGACACAACGGACGATCAGCCAATGAGCAAACAAAAGACTTGATGTCATGGTTAAGGACAGGCACAGGGAAATGCACGCAACACACCCCCTCCCATGAATAACATTGGCCCTCCCCGCTGTGGGAGAGTCCACGATCCCACGTCATATGTGGGCGACACTTTGTTTTTATGTTGAATGTCAAACAAGAGTGTTGTTCTTACAGTTAGTGTAACATGTGTGAAATGATACTTTAAAAGCGATAATAATCTAGGATTAGGACTCCGACACCAATGGTACGAATGGTCGTCATGTAGACTATATGTTATTAGGAATAATTCTTTGTGCACGCTACATAAGCCTGTCTGTAATGTTAAGCTGTATCCACTCTATTGGGCTAACAAATGGTGTGTATTATATTAAATGTAGACATATATAATTTAGTAAAGGCAATAACGAATTTTGTATTTACCATTCTTGTAGAAGTCAAAACTGATTGGCTGCACTGCTCCCTGCAGGAAGGCACAACAGTATCATCCTGGTTGAGGCAACCGTTGAATCCCAATCACCACATCCATCCCCAGGGCGTCATATGGATCTGCGTGGCTTCTTCAACAGACGTCCGGAGGTACGTACGTTCTTGTTTTTTTTCCATCCACATTGGTATTGCCCAAAGTTTGGATACATATCTAGTAGTTATGTCCATCTTGCATATGGTCTGGCTGAATGGAGGTGTCAGGTAGTACAGCAGACCGACAGTCGGTGGCTTACTGGTGCACTGGTATTAGGCCAAAAATGCTATTTACACAGAAGATATGTTCCATGGTGAGTTTATGATAGCGCACATGCCACTCCAAATCGTTGATCTAGCCATCATGGACACGTACTCAAAACAGTAATTTGCGGATAAAGTGAATGCGTATGGAAGTTTAAAATTTCGTGTATGTCAGGTTGTTGGTAGTATGGATATTTCTTTCTAGATCAAGTCATAGATTTGGCCCGTTGCACTTTTCTCTGGATTGATTCGATTGATCATAAATCATAAATTGTATGATTTATGTGGATGGCTGTGCAATGTGGAAGCTTCTGCGATTTTTTCCTCTTCAATTCCGTAAGCATGTTGTGAGTTGAACGCATACGGATGTTCTGCTGTACTGGTGTGAATAGTTACATGTATTTCTTCGCGGTTTCTTCCAAAGTATAATAACAACATAGCAGTATATGCCTAGGTTTTCCCCACACAAAATTGTTACAATCACTGGCTGAAATTCGTTGGGTAAAACTTTTACAGAATCAAACTTTACTTCCGGCTTAGGCAATCAATATGTGCGCTAACAACTTCCTCTGACCTTTTATTACAATAACATGTGTGTGAAATCATCTACAGTGCTATCTGAACACATTCTGGTTACACTAGCTAGATGTAAACATACACACACAGCTGCATGTTTGGTCTCTTTTCTGTTTTTCTCTGTCTGTTTATCTCTCTTTCTCTCTCTTCTTCTCCCACCTGTGTTTCTCTCTCTCTGACTCTCTCTTTTACTCCTCTGATATACAGTATATCCATCACTACGTATATACTATATACCCTAATTTTTTATATACATTAGATATTACTATGACTATTAGCTCTTAATTAACTACTATATGTGTTATATATACCTTATATAATTCATCTGTATATGATCTATTATATATAGTTATAAAATGTGCCCTAACATACTCATCCCGTTAAAGGATAAACGGTGTACTGAAGTGTGAATAGCAATTGACAAACAACAGGCTGTTAGCCTTCACAAGGCCTTCAAGTGCCAAGTATATAGATTATATAACTCTCTATCTGTACATGGGGAAGCTTGTGAAGGCTAACAGGCCTTGGTTGTAATTCTTTTAATATTCATTACAGTTTAACTAACCTACTGGGTGAGTGTTGTTGAGGGCCTATTTTTGAATTGCTTGTATCAGTAGTATTTAAAGCAACACAGGCCTTTTTGGAGGCCATGAGGCCTGTACTGTTATTCTGTTATATTAATATAATATATATAATATCTATATAATAATATATAGATAGTATAATGTAGATATATAGTATTTATCTAGAGATATCTTATATATATCATAGATATATATCATTCGATTTTAGATCATTATATAGATAGTATTCAGTTATATATATATAGTTTTTATGATATATTATATACACCACACTCTCTCCACACACATGTGTGTGTGTGTGTGTGGTGTGGGGTGTGTTGGTGTGTGTGTGTGTGTGTGTGTATACATATATCCATAGAGATACAGAGAGACTATAGATATATTCATACACACTAACAGATCTGTTATTGTAACCAAAAATCATACATGATCACATGCAAACATTACTGTACATCAAAATGTATGCTGTTATATGGATAGTTACTTAAAGTTGTATGTCAATAATATTAGCATGCAATGACTATCTACATTACCAAACAAACCCACATACATCTCATCTTGAACAAGAGCTAAGTGAATGTCAGCTTCTATAAATATAGCAAGTGTGTAATGTTGTACCATTAATCAACTGATGATTAATACATATTCATATGTTATTAAATATGCCTTAATACAGTCAGTGAACATTTCTAAACATTCATGTGTACATGGACATACTTGAATGTTAGCAAGCATCTGTACATGATCATACATACACTATGCATGAAATAGTGTGCATTAAACACCACCAGGACACCAACACATTTAGTGAATGTAATTATTTATTTTTGTTTATCCTTTTGAGAGCGAGTCAAAGGCCTGCTTGTTGTCTGTAGTGTTTGCTTTTTCCCTTTGCCAAGTACTTTGGCCTTAACTGTATGACTTGTACTGGCCTGTGGCAGTTCTGAGGCACTGGGTGTGGGCTGTTGCACGTCAGGGGCACTGGGTGTGGGCTGTGGCACTTCAGTGGCACTAAGTGTGGGCTGTTGCACTTCAGTGGCACTGGGTGTGGGCTGTTGCACTTCAGGGCCACTGGGTGTGGGCTGTGGCAATTCAGCGGCACTGGGTGTGGGCTGTTGCACTTCAGGGGCACTGGGTGTGGGCTGTGGCACTTCAGTGGCACTGGGTGTGGGCTGTGGCACTTCAGGGGCACTGGGTGTGGGCTGTGGCAGTTGTGAACCAGTTGCTAAACATTGCACGACTGAGGTTGGAGCAGTTTCTTGTTTTGGTGTTTTAATCTTTTTCCAAAAGCTGGTTAGTAGTAATTGTTGCCCGAACTTTCTTTTTTGTGTGTCATTTGTAGGTGTCCATTCCTGATTTTGAACAGATGTAAGCGGTTGGATTTTGACAGGGACATGCACAGAACTTGCACCTACTGTACCGGTATCATCCAGAACTGGGGAATGAAGAACTAATGACTCTGGAGAAAAAGTAGCAGCATGTAAAGATCCATCCTCAGATGGGGTAAAGTGGATTTGTTGTTCTCTAGCAGTAATTCGCAACTGATTTGCTTGGCTTAGATTCACAACTATTGCTTGTAATGTCCTTTTTACATTTTGTATTTCTTTAGGAACTTGGATGATGACTCTTTCAATTTGTGACATTTGTGATATTGTCCTTTCCTGCAGTGATATCATCCTTTCAAGCACTGACATCATTTCTGAATGGCGATGATTTTCTTCACCCAAGATTCTTTCTTCAGAAGCTGCAAAAGCTGAGTAGGTGTCATGAGCAGGAGGACTTGAATGCTGGGTTAATACACGAGTGGGAACATCTTCATGGTTTATTTGAGTAAATTTGACCTTGAATGGCAACATCTGCTTCTACAAATAAAGAAAGACATTATGAACTGGCATGGAACTTTCACTTGTTTATCAATATAATGAGAGTTGTTCTCACAGTGTAACACATAACATGTTTCCATAACTTTTCATTTGTGTCAAATTAAAAGTTTATGCTTGAAGTAACAATTATGTTTTGACTCAGTGTGAAAGAAGAATGAATGAAAGGTTGTTGTAACCTCACAACTCCTAGCTGATAGTTTACAACACACACAATACATGTTGTCATGAAAAACTACATATTCTGTGACAATAACTGATGTGAAGTTAATTACATGTGAAAGGCATTTATTTAGCATGGCAAATTAACATCTAGAAATGTACACATTAGAAGTCCTGCATCTCATACACTCACCTTCCATGCTTGATGATGAGCTGGATGAGCCAGGTGATGAGACATGTTCAGTATCAGGTGACACATGAGCTTCAGGAGCAATTATATAGAAGAATAACATAAGAATTTTATTGACATGTGTACATAATTAACATAAAGTTTGTGTAGTGGGAGTATTTATGGCTAAATATCAGCATCACATAAGGAAATGACAATATGTTTCTGGCAAGCTGTACATTATCCATCTTAACATCAATGTACATGTGAACCTAATTGGCACATTTATTGTTAAAACCATACAATACAATGTTCATGCAGGAATGCGTTGTAAAATTAAGTGTTCTGTTGGACATACACTGCATATGTTGTGTAGTAATCTAACAATAATAATGTACATCACTACCATGACAGCAAAGATGACTCTGCTTATAATTCAGTACCTAATTGTGGAAATGTGAATGAATGTTTTTAGTGATCTGTGTGAACATTTAAGAGAAGCAGGTGTAGCGCTCAATGTGGCTGACACTCATCAACTCATGCAGTGTGTCGCTCACTGATGCTACTGGTGTGACAATGTGGCGTATCTATAAGGTTAAAAGAAGATATGAGTGAACAAATGAGTAACGTACGTTTTCATATATAGGGGCCTATGCATAGAGCTGCGAGAAGCCCAATCTCGCCAGTTTTTTGCCAAAAATGCCTACAGCAATTTAGTAAATGGCGAGAAACTGGCGAGATGAGGAAAATCCGCCAGTTTTTTTTTCTTGGAAAAAAAACTCGCCGGCCGGGTGGCGAGAAGCCATATCTCGCCAGTTTTAAAACACACCGTATGCAGGTAGCCCCGATCAGCATCTCAATGCTGATCGCGCCAATAAAATGGAGAGGTGTTCACCAAATAGCTCCGCCAAAAAAAGTTGGCAAGAAGCTGGAGCTGAGCGGCGAGAGGGGACGTAAAAAAAAATCAGGCCTTTTTCCTGGCTCGGATTGATGCTGGGGGGCTCCAGAGCTGATACCATTAATACCAGCACCGGAGCCCCCCGGCATGCATCCGAGGCAGGAAAAATGCATGTACAGGCCACTTCATTACTTTAGCGGCTAACCGCTAAGGCAATGAAGGGGTTAACCCATCGTGCCAACTTTATTGTGGGTAGCGGGGGTGGGTGAAGGGGGTATTTGGCCCTTGGTGTGAGTTTAGGGCTTGCGGGGGGGTTGCGGGTGCAGTTAACCCCTTCACAACCGTAGCAGTTAATACCGCTATGGTCATGAAGGGGTTAAGCCCTCCCGCTACCCCCCGCAAGCCCTAAGCAAACCACCATTGGGACTAATACCCCCTTCATCCACCCCCGCTACCCACAATTAAAAATACTCACACACAGCAGCCCCATCCTAAATAAATAAATAACTGGAAATAAATAAAGAAATGAATATGAATATATATATATATATTACAACAACCCCTATAACCCCTAACATACACATATATGCACATCAATGATACTATAGGCCGGAGGGGGCCTTCGGGTGTTACCCGCAGGCCTGCAGTACCAATTATGTGCCCCCCCCCAAATTAATGAATAAACACATACATACTTTTAAAGAAATAACCCCCGCCCCTAACACATACAGAATAGTTATGGCTACAATTACTATTATCCACAAAGGGATAATAGTGAATGTGCCCATTTTAAATACATTAACAGCAATAAATACATTAAATACATATAGCACTTACCCATTACCGGTTGCCACGATGAAGGCCATCCTCATCTTCATCCTGCCCATGCCCCCTCCACTGCTGCAAAACAGACACAACAATGAAAACAACCAAAGTAATGTCCCCTAACCCCTTAATCACCATAGCGGTTATTAACCGCTACAGTCATTAAGGGGTTAACCCACTCTCACCCACCCTTCGGGACGCCTACATAACCTCCCACACTAACCCCCCACCCCGTGAGGCCTAACCACCCTCACCCACTACCCACAAGGGAGGCCTACCCACATACCGTTGGGGAACACCCCCCCCCCCAACACCTACAGTACAATAATGTGCAAAATAACTATTATCCAGATAGGGATCATAGATTATTTGCCCATTATTAAAAACATTAACTAGCATATTCAATTAAATTAAGTATTACTGACCTTATCAATAAGAAGTCTCTGTCGCCAGCAACATTCTTGTCTTGCCCACAAAAAACATATATATATATATACACACACATGATGAACCAATATACAAATAAATGTAGAAGGGTTATCAAAACCATGCTGTACTCCAAAATAACAGTTCTCCATAAATACACACTACAATACAAATAATTTCCTTTCATAATCATAACTGATATTACAATCAAAAAGATCAAATGCCAATCAAAAACCTCAAATCACAATCAACACATTGCATTTACATTGTATATATGATGCATACAATCTATGCACCATATACATTCTGCAAATGAAAGTTTACAATAACATTGCAAGCAAAATACAGATAACTCCAAACAAATATACTATTGTAACCAATCCGGTAAACATAAATCAATTACCATTCATTAATGACATCCCTAAAAAATTTACATTCCATCCCTAAACAATTTAAATTTCATCCCTAACAATTAAACAATTAACTAATTCAAACCTGCAACTGAGCAATGTAGCCTGTGAAAATATATAAGTATCAACAACCATAAAAAATTGACAACCAAGGCTAACCCTAAACTCTAATACAACATAATATAGCAACGATTACATCTATCTAATTTTAAATGACTTTAAACATACATTGAAGCATAGATGCTTAGTCAAAATAATTAAAAACACATCAAATCAAGCTTTTAAAACACTATCATTTCTTACCCTGTATGTATATATCTCTCTAGACATACATACATACATACATACATACATACATACATACAGTGGCAAGAAATGATATACCAGAGATAATTAAATAAACATGTAAATAAAAGAATTTAAAAAAATTAACAAGTTCAATTAAATACATTTCTTTAGTTCACTTACCATTACTTGCCCCCACCGACTCCCGTTGAACTGGTTACTCACGATCAAAACCACCAGGCACAGGAACCCATAAAATAACATACCATAAATAAATAAACATTAAACTAAAAATCCAATACAATCCACTGGTCTTCTAATTTTAATCCATCTTCATCTGTATTCTTCTTTCTTCTATCTTCTTCCGGGGTCTTCTTCCCATCTTCGGCCACGCCCTGGCCTTCTTCTTCTGTAGGAGGTCCTTCCTCCTCAGCGGCTGGCTTCAAAATGAGATGACATAGGCTTTTAAAGGCCTATGACGTCACATTTTCGTCATATGGTTCCCACGGCCCTGATTGGCCGTGAAAACCATGTGTTTTGACCGATAAAAAAAAAATGATGACGTCACTTAAAGGCAATGAAAGCACAGCCAATCAGAATGGCTTTGCTTCAATTGCCTTTAAGATGACGTCATGAAAAGAAACATGGCCGTGCACACATGGTACGTGTAAGGAATCCACTACTGGCTTTGACTATAGCCTTGCAGACCTATGCAGTTGCAAGATTCCTCTGGCAATCTATGGCACATGTGCTGCTTCTCATTGCAGCTTCTGCCCTGTGCTTCAGCATTGTAGGAATACTCACACACCCTCTTACTGTGATTGGATATCCGCCCTTTATATCCTGAGCGTTGGCACTGAACCAGTGCCGAGCATAACTCCTACCTGGGACATTACTGTCTCTGCCACAAACCGTCCCAGGCCTCTCTCCTAGCGTTCTTACCTTCCAAGTTCCTGAGTATCCAGAGGCCTGTTCCTGTCTCCTGTGCTGAAGCGTTGTTGCCAGCACTGGTACCTGCTGCATTCACTCCTAGCAGTGGTTATCCCTATTTCCTGGTACCTGCTGCATTCACTCCTAGCAGTGGCTACCCCTAGTTTCCTGCGGCCTGCTGCTATCTCAATGCAGTGGCCTGCCTTGGACTTCTGCGCTGAAGCGTTGGTTTCCCCGACGCTGCCCTGCGGTGTACTTCAGCCAGCCTGCTGTCTCCCCCTGCTGAGACCGGCGTCATGGGCCGAGGCCGCTCCTCGCGCAGTGGCCACTCCCACGCTCACGCTCCTAAGCTGAAGCAGGGAACTCCTGTCTGCCTGTTGCTGATTCCTTGCTACGACTACGACCACCCGGATGTCTTCTATCCTGACCCTGCTTCGGCCATCGATTGTCCTGTCTTCTCCTACCCCGACTTTGGCTTCAATAACGACGATGCTGCCTTCTCCAATCCTGACCCTGCGATGTACGACTATGAACTGCGCACTCCGGATCAGTCTGCGCGGACTAAGGTCGGTGATTATATAACCCCACCTCAGCCCCGTGGTCCGGTCCCGGTTTGTGGCGAGCATCGGCGTAACAGTATGCTCGGCCAAGAAAAACCGGACCTCGCCGTGGCGGGGGTTGGCAATTTTCCAACTGAAGTTATGTCCCGGCCTGCGTACCAGTCCCACTATGAAGGCCAGTATCTGTGTGAAATAATAGCCCTGATTGAAGACCTGTTTACGAATTAAGGTTTAACCCCTTTGCAAAACAATGCCGTTGTGATCTCTTTATTAAGGCTTGCTGCATCCAGAACTTAAAACAGTCTCTAGCCGATTGTATTCGCTCCCCTGATTCCCCTTTAACCTGGGATAACATGTACCCTATGGAACTGGCCGATGCCCAAGAGGCACTCTATGCCCTGGCCTCATCACTGGACATTCATTTAGTACAACAGGGCGCCCTCCTCATGTTGGCTCAGTCTCAAGATACACTTCATGTACTTTCCTTAACACTTGACATTTGCATAAAAGAACAGGACCCCCTCTTTGCCAGCTACGCTGCTGCTTGGCAGATCCCCTATGCTGCCAGTCCTTTTGCTAAATCTGTGGGGGGTACCTCCCTCTCCTAAGAATGGCCAAATCATCTCACTGTCGTTGCCCGCTAAGGAAGAAGCTGCCACGCTCCCTAAGCCTGAGTTAACCTCCCTAAGTTCTGTCCCCGAGGTTATTCCGGTCTTAACCCCTGCTTGTCAGGCCTATGAGTCCCCCACTGTAAATCCCTGCATTCCCCAGGTCAGTGTGTCTTCCCTAGCACCAGAGAATGAATCCTGTTTGCCCCCTTTTTCTAACCCAAAAATTCTAAGCTCTGTTCCCGAGGTTTTTTCTGTTTTAACCCCTGCTAGTCTGCTCTGTGAGGTCCCTACTGCTAACCCTAGTATTCCGCAGTCTAATGTTAGGTCCCTAGGGCAAGAGGCAGAACCCCCTATGACTCCACTCTCGGAGACTAACTTCTATTTCTCTGATTCTCAGGTACAGAGTAACTTAACCCTTGAGGTTTTTCCTATGTTAACCCCTACAGGTCAGCCCTATGAATCTCCCTTGGTAAATCCCTGTAGTCTGTCAGACAAGGACACCTCCTTAGCCTCAGAGGATGAACCCCTTATGTCCCCTGACTCGACTAAAATTCTCGGGACTATGCCCCCTGAACATTCGGCAATAATACTGGCTCCAGTTAAAAGTATTCTGGAGCCGTTTGTTTCTCTAAACCTGTTCGCAGAATCCCTACTCCTAGGTATTATGCTGACCCCGTCTGTCACTCAGAGAGCTGAGACCCCTGCTTCTGAGCATAGACCCCTTTTCGTGGAATCTGTTGTCGTTTCTGATGTCCCAGACACTCTTTCCCAAATAACCACTTCAGAGACCAGCACAGTCGTGGTTGCCCCATTTGCACTGTCTGTGTTCTCCTCTTCTCAAATCCTAGGGTTTAAAGTGAACAGTACATATTATGTCCCTTTCCAAGTGACCCCTTCTGAGATCAGCGTATCTGCTGTTGCTCCACTAGTACAATTACACTCAGGGCCCTCCTATTTGGAGGATCAGCTTTTCAAGTTTGAAACTTCCCTTATCCCTGATTTTGTAAACCTACAGTCCCTTCTCACTGTAGCTAAAATTTCTCCAGCAGCCGCTGAGTTAAGCTCTGCCGCTGCCAAATCTTCTGTTGTAGAAGCAACCTTCTCTAGCTTACTTCTGTTTTTCCTATCTGTTATGCCTATCACCTTTACTAAAATTTCTGTTTTGCAAGGTATTTCTCCTATTAAGTCTGTGATACCTGCATTTCCTTTAATTGGTTCCAAGACCCCTGTCACTGAGTTTCCCATGGAGTCTGATGCCCTCACTAGGGATTCTCAGGGATCCAATTCTGAAACAAGTGCAATGCTATCTGATTTCATTAAAGTAGCTGGTTCAGTTCCTGCTGGTTATTAATCACCCACTTCAGTGACTAGCATGATGTCCCTTGTTTCTATTGGAGAGTCTACCCCAGTTTCTTTCACGGATCATGCCACAGCCTTCGGGATAATTAAAAATGACTTTAAGTCTGGGATGCCCACTCCTTTAATATTACTGTTTCACGCTGATTCGCCCACAGTATTCAGGGTATCAACTACTGGCTTTATGTCTACTACCACGAACTCAGGGGTATCGCATTTGGAACTTTCAGTAATACCCGCTGTGTCCCTTTTTTCAAAAGACCCCGTCTTGAAGATGGACTTATATCTCCCTGTGTCTTCCACAATATTTGGGGTACTTGCTATTGACTGTCTTGTCCCAAAACTAGGGTTACCTCTCAAGAAGGTGCCTGGAGCTACCGATGTTAAGAACCCTACTGTATGTTTAAAACAGTAATATTTAGCATTGCTTCTCCCATAGTATCATGCGAGACCTGGGTACCTGGGACCTCCACTCCTAAGCCAAGCTCTAGTTCTCTGTTTTCTTTCTCTGTGTTGGAGGTACCCAGCGTTAACGTCAAGACTATTATTCCTAAGGCTGATGCACCGCTTAACCGCCTGCCTGTTTTTTTGGATAAAATCTGTTTTCTCACCTTTCAAACAGACTCCTTACTCGCAGGTCTCTGTGCGGTGCCTAAAGTGCCCTTTCTGGATGGCATTTGGCCTTTCTCTAAGATGAAGACACCCTTACTGGACCTCGTCGCTTTACCTGAAGCGTCCGTCCCTGTTCTCTATGGTTCCACTATGGGTATAGACATGCTTATTATGTCCTTCGCCAAGGCCACAATTTCGGAGTTGATTCTCTCTAAAGATCACAAACCAAAGGAAGCAGATCCTTCAACTGCCAGTACCATGAGTTGCATACACACTGCTACAGACTCTCGCAAATTGCTTGGGATAGCAACCCTGCTTTGTATCAAAAGTACCGCTGCAATAGTGTGTAGTGAACCCTCCCACCCCATTCCCTTGCTAACCATAACCCAGAATTCCTTGGAAGCTAAAGACTCTCGCAACTTCCTCCGTGCTGATTTCACCAAAGATATTGCCTTCTCTGAAGGTCCCTCTGCCATTTTTGTCCGACAATCTGTGTCCTGTATCCCGTACTCTTGGACTATTACTATGCACCGGACACCTGGCTACTGCCCTTCTGATGTTCCCATTCCGGAGCCCTCAGGTCCCATTGTCCATGTACCAAGAACTGCAGTGCCACCGCTGTCTTTTATGGCACTCGCCAATGTACACCTGGATTGTGGACCTAATTCTCACCAGAGACACTTCAGGAACAACTCAATGTCTCCCAGACCTATGAATGGTCCTGTCCACCCAGGCTTCTCACCCAGTGGTGGGGGTACTGTAAGGAATCCCAACAAACTATGGGCTTTCAACGCCACCTCTTGCCTAAGGAGGTTTAGGAACAATTCCATGTCCCCCAAATCTGTGATGGTTCCTGTTCTTCCGGAGGTCTCACCTGAAGGGGGGGGAGGGTACTGAAAGGAATCCACTACTGGCTTTGACTATAGCCTTGCAGACCTATGCAGTTGCAAGCTTCCTCTGGCAATCTATGGCACATGTGCTGCTTCTCATTGCAGCTTCTGCCCTGTGCTTCAGCATTGGAGGAATACTCACACACCCTCCTCCTGTGATTGGATCTCCGCCCTTTATATCCTGGGCGTTGGCACTGAACCAGTGCCGAGCATAACTCCTACCTGGGACGTTACTGTCTCTGCCACAAACCGTCCCAGGCCTCTCTCCTAGCGTTCTTACCTTCCAAGTTCCTGAGTATCCAGAGGCCTGTTCCTGTCTCCTGTGCTGAAGCGTTGTTGCCAGCACTGGTACCTGCTGCATTCACTCCTAGCAGTGGTTATCCCTATTTCCTGGTACCTGCTGCATTCACTCCTAGCAGTGGCTACCCCTAGTTTCCTGCGGCCTGCTGCTATCTCTATGCAGTGGCCTGCCTTGGACTTCTGCGCTGAAGCGTTGGTTTCCCCGACGCTGCCCTGTGGTGTACTTCGGCCAGCCTGCTGTCTCCCCCTGCTGAGACCGGCGTCATGAGCCGAGGCCGCTCCTCGTGCAGAGGCCACTCCCACGCTCATGCTCCTAAGCTGAAGCAGGGAACTCCTGTCTGCCTGTTGCCGATTCCTTGCTACGACTACGACCACTCGGATGTCTTCTATCCTGACCCTGCTTCGGCCATCGATTGTCCTGTCTTCTCCTACCCCGACTTTGGCTTCAATAACGACGATGCTGCCTTCTCCAATCCTGACCCTGCGATGTACGACTACGAACTGCGCACTCCGGATCAGTCTGCACGGACTAAGGTCGGTGATTATATAACCCCACTTCAGCCCCTCGGTCCGGTCCCGGTTTGTGGCGAGCATCGGCGTAACAGTACGGTAGCCAATCAGAGCGTGGGAACTCCATCCCTACTCTGATTGGCTCTAGTATACCATGTGACAGAGGTTTTGGGGAGAAAGGATGTGACGTCATTGAAAGCCTGTCACATGGTACTAGAGCCAATCAAAGTAGGGATGGAGTTCCCATGCTCTGATTGGCTACCGTACCATTTGTGCCCGGCCATGTTTCTTTTAATGACGTCATCTTAAAGGCAATTAAAGCAAAGCCATTCTGATTGGCTGTGCTTTCATTACCTTTAAGTGACGTCATCATTTTTTTTTATCGGCCAAAACACATGGTTTTCACGGCCCAATCAGGGCCGTGGGAACCATATGACGAAAATGTGACGTCATAGGCCTTTAAAAGTCTATGTCATCTCATTTTGAAGCCAGCCACCGAGGAGGAAGGACCTCCTACAGAAGAAGAAGGCCAGGGCATGGCCGAAGACGGGAAGAAGACCCCGGAAGAAGATTGAAGAAAGAAGAATACAGATGAAGATGGATTAAAATTAGAAGACCCGTGGATTGTATTGGATTTTTAGTTTAATGTTTATTTTTTTATGGTTTGTTATTTTATGGGTTCCTGTGCCTGGTGGTTTTGATCGTGAGTAACCAGTTCAACGGGAGTCGGTGGGGGCAAGTAATGGTAAGTGAACTAAAGAAATGTATTTAATTGAACTTGTTAATTTTTTTAAATTCTTTTATTTACATGTTTATTTAATTATCTGTGGTATATCATTTCTTGCCACTGTATGTATGTATGTATTGCTATGTGTGCTCATTTGCATGTCATTTCCCAGAATCCCTTGCTGCAGTGGAAGTGCTGTTTGCTGGGTGATAATGGTGAAAGACAGGGTTGCAGACCTGTCTAAGACATGCAAATGAATTTACAGGAATATTTACAGTTGCTTTATGCTTTACTGTGGAGGGTTTTAGTCACTTTTTTACCCACCATAACCTTAATAGTTGTGGTGATATGTCTAGAGAGATATATACATACAGGGTAAGAAATGATAGTGTTTTAAAAGCTTGATTTGATGTGTTTTTAATTATTTTGACTATGCATCTATGCTTCAATGTATGTTTAAAGTCTTTTAAAATTAGATAGATGTAATCGTTGCTATTGTATGTTGTATTAGAGGTCAGGGTTAGCCTTGGTTGTCAATTTTTTATGGTTGTTGGTACTTATTTATTTTCACAGGTTACATTGCTCAGTTGCAGGTTTGAATTAGTTAATTGTTTAATTGTTAGGGATGGAATGTATATTGTTTAGGGATGGAATGTAAATTGTTTAGGGATGTCATTAATGAATGGTAATTGATTTATGTTTACCGGATTGGTTACTATAGTATATTTGTTTGGAGTTATCTGTATTTTGCTTGCAATGTTATTGTTAACATTCATTTGCAGAATGTATATGGTGCATAGATTGTATGCATCATATATACAATGTAAATGCAATGTGTTGATTGTGATTTGAGGTTTTTGATTGGCATTTGATCTTTTTGATTGTAATATCAGTTAGGATTATGAAAGGAAATTATTTGTATTGTAGTGTGTATTTATGGAGAACTGTTATTTTGGAGTACAGCTTGGTTTTGATAACCCTTCTACATTTAATTGTATATTGGTTCATCATGTGTGTCTCATCCTCTATCTCTCTCTCTTCCATCTTCTCTATCTCTATCTAATCTTCGCTCTCTATTCATCTATAGATCTATTATAATATATATATATTTGCATGATGAAGCCAATGTACAAATTCATGTGTGAAGGGTGGGTATCGGCCCAGTGTGGCTTAACCCCTTAAAAACCTTTGCAGTTATTATCCGATATGGTATTTAAGGGGTTAATTGAATTCTGAATGTAATTGCAATGTATTGGCTTTGTTTTGGCAATGTTTTTTGTGGGCAACACAAGGATGTTGCTGGCGACAGAGACTTCTTATTGATGAGGTCAGTAATACTTAATTTATTTGAATATGCTAGTTAATGTTTTTAATAATGGGCAAATAATCTATTATCCCTATCTGGATAATAGTTATTTTGCACATTATTGTACTGTAGGTGTTGGGGGGGGGGGTGTTCTCGGGGGGGGTGTTCACAACGGTATGTGGGTAGGCCTCCCTTGTGGGTAGTGGGTGAGGGTGGTTAGGCCTCATGGGGTGGGGGGTTAGTGTGGGAGGGTATGTAGGCGTCCCGAGGGGTGGGTGAGGGTGGGTTTACTCCTTAATGACTTTAGCGGTTAATAACCGCTATGGTGATTAAGGGGTTAGCGGACATTACTTTGGATGTTTTCATTATTGTGTCTGTTTTACATCAGCGGAGGACGCATGGGCAGGATGAAGATGAGGATGGCCTTCATCGTGGCAACCGGTAATGGGTAAGTGCTTTATGTATTTAATGTATTTATTCTTGTTTATGTATTTTAAATACACAGTGGGTGTATGTTGTTTATTGCAATGTTTATTGGGGGCAATTGTCCCAATAAACATGCTATTGTGCCTAAACCCTTCATTGCCTTAGTGGCTATACGCTATGGTAATGAAGCAGCATTTCTGTATTTTAATAATATTGTGTGGGAGCAGGGGGCCCCCTGAGCTGAACCGCATTGATTTGTGGCTCAGAGACCCCCTGCTCACTGTACACTATTATTAAAAATACATTAATGTTGCTTCATTACCGTAGCACATAACCGCTAAGGTAAGGAATGATTGTGCATTTATATATGTGTTATACTCATAGTGTAGATGTGCAGAGTGTCTCCGGAGCAGAACCGCTTTGGTTTTAGGTCTGGGGGCCCCCTGCTTCCCGAGATACAGGCCCCTTTAGGGAGTGCCGGTATCCCTCTGCTTTCTTTACATTCCGCGGTCATGTGATCGGGACCTTTAAATGCAGAGGGATACCGGCACCTCATAAAGGGGCCTGTATCTCGGGAAGCAGGGGGTCCCCGGACCTGAAACCAATGCGGTTCAGCTCCGGAGACCCCCTGCACATCTACACTAGCAGTAAAAATGTATTTTAATTAATTTTTAATGTGCTGATGTTTGCGCCGAGAGAGCCGCGGATCTCTCTCTGCTGCAAACACAACTCGCCAGGGGACGGCTTCTCGGCAGCTTCTCACCAGGCAGCCGTCTCGCCACCGGTTACTAGCCATTATTTTAAATGGTGGTGGCGCATTCATTCGCCAGGGATTCGGCCCTCCCTGCATACAGCAAGGTTAATACGCCTGGCGAATTGAAACCCTGGCGAATGCAATTTTTTGGCCCTTTCTGCATAGGCCCCATAGTGGCCTGGTGGGTGAAAGTTTTCATAGAATTACCATTTCAAATGAATGTGATGAACTTCTGTTCACTTTGTCAGCTTCTAACAACTGTAGTCCCTCCCCCAAGACGTGACAGCACCCTGACCTTTTATTTGTTTCTACCACCTGTAAGGCGTCCCACAAGACTTGACCGTAACATGACCCTGTGATCTGGCTCAGTGCCCAACCCCACCCCCTGTGTTCTCCTCTATGCTGTGATGACATTTTAATTGCAGCTGGTTTCACACACCGGTACATGAGCGAAAGACAAATCTGAAGTGAGTTACATATGAACACAATTAAATACCATATGGTACATGTTCCTATTTATGCCCTCAGTATATTACATGAAGCGAAAAAAGATCTTTAATTAAACATAACCAAATGCGTTTGTGCAAATTATGAATGTTCGCCTTTGAATGCACTATCTTCCATGCCAGACTTGATGAGGCAGTAATGGCCTGTTTATAGGTGTAACATAGATTATCACTAATTTATATATATATATATATCAAAAAATAAATAGATGATACCGTTCTGTGGCTAACGAAATGCTTTTATTTGTGCGAGCTTTCGAGATACACTGATCTCTTCTTCCGGCGATGTTACAATGAATGAAGCAAGGATAACTTAAAAACAGTGTCTCTTGGAATGTTATCTGTGCTTGTCCTTCCCCCGTGTGGATGTGTTTTATGGCTAGAGGTGTCAAAGGGTAACTGAAAGCAAGTGAAGAAAGAGTGTGTATGTGTATCAGTGTGAATAAAAATGAATGGAGAGCCCACAGTATAAACAGTGCTCTACACAAGGTGTGTGTGGAGTGAGAGGGATATAAATGGTGTGGGTGGGTGTGGAAATGTGAGAGTTTGTAGCACAACTAAAAGTGTGTGTGGATACTATGTGGTCCCTATTGGTGTAAATGGATGGAAAAATAAGGAGTATTAGTATGTGTGAGAGACAGCTGTGTGTGCATACATATAGCACAGTATGTACAGACATGGCCTTTAGCGCTCATGGGAAGAGAGTTCACTAGTGTCAGTAATGACTCATAAAATTTCGATCTCTGTTTAGGCCACTGCTAAGTGTCCCGAACAGTTGCATAAATTTGTATTCATGCAACTGTCTCTCTTTCGGGGTTTTAAGATTACCTTTGAGTATGGCAACCCTCAGATCGTTCATCTTATGGCCAGAGTCAGAGAAATGTACGCCAACAGGACTGTCTCTTGTTCCGCGTGTGATGCTGTGGCGATGCAGGTTCATTCTCTTGTTTAGCCCCTGTCCTGTCTCACCTATGTAGTAGCAGCCCCCTGGGCATTTCATGCACATGATGAGGTACACGACATTGCTGGAGGAACAGGTGAACCCTCCTCTGATTTTGTATTCCCGATTCTTGTGTGGTATTTGTATTGTGTCCGCTGTGTAGAGCATTGCGCAGGTTTTGCATCTTGGGTCCTGGCATGGTTTTGTCCCGCATTCAGTTGTACTGCTGAATACTTTACTCCTCACCATAATATTCTTGAGATTATGGGGTTGTCTGTATGATAATAAGGGTGCTTCAGGGAAGACCTGTTGCAGTCTTGTATCTTCCTGGAGGATGGGTTGTAGTTTCCTGGCGATCTTGCGTAGGGCTCCTAGGTGTGGGTTATATGTGACCACCAAAGGAACCCTGTCGCTTGTCTCCTTCTGTTTGTATTCAAGGAGATCACTTCTTGGTATTCTGGTGGCTTTGTGAATTTGCTGGCCTACAATTCTGTGGTTATATCCACGGTTTATAAAGTCTGATCTCAAGGCTTTAATCCGCTGGTCTCTGTCTGCTGTGTCGGAGCATATCCGGTTGTATCGTATGGCTTGACTGTAGATGGTTGCATGTTTGGTGTGTGTCGGGTGGAAGCTGTTGTCCCTCAAATAGCTGGCTCTGTCTGTAGGTTTGCGGTATACAGAAGTCTGTAGTTGGTTGTTCTTTTTAGTAATGGTGGTGTCTAGAAAATGTACTTCATCCGGGGAATGGGTGAGTTTGAGGTTGATGGTCGGGTGGAAAGTATTGAAGTTGTCATAAAACTGTAGGAGGTCCAGTTCGCCAGAGGTCCAAATCAGGAGGATGTCATCAATGTAGCGAAGGTATGTAAGAGGTTTCAAGTGACAGGTGGACAGAAAGTCACTTTCCAGTTTTGCGCAGAACAGATTGGCATACTGTGGCGCCATCCGAGTACCCATAGCGGTCCCGGTTGTCTGGAGGTATGTGTCATTTCCAAATGTGAAGTAGTTATGGGTCAGAATAAATTCAATGCATTTAGTCACTGTCTCTGTGAGTGGCTCCTGCGATCCCAGAAAGTATCTGCAGGCTGAAATCCCATCCTCGTGGGGGATGTTTGTATAAAGTGACTCTACATCCATAATTGCTAGTAGTGTTCCTGTAGGGAGGGGGCCAATGGCATTCAGTTTGTTTAGCAGGTCGGTGGTATCCTGGATATAGCTGGGTGTGTTCCTGACAAGTGGTTTTAGAATGCCCTCCACCCAGCCAGAAATATTCTCGGTAAGTGTGCCAGATCCAGAGATAATAGGGCGCCCAGGGTTACCCTCTTTGTGAATTTTAGGGAGCATGTAGAATGTGCCAGGTTTTGGGTTAGCTGGTATCAGGTCCAGAATTTGTTCTCTTGTGTGGATCGGGAGTGTTTTAAT